>CM065393.1:3597500-3730000 GCA_033060915.1 Euryodendron excelsum | reverse complement strand
GAACTACCTTCATGTTCTATACCTCAACCGGTGTCTTAGGACACTTATCCTTGGTTAGAGAGATTCCACGTCTAAAAGGGAGGAACCCTTTTTTAGAATCCTGCATGCTAAAAGGGGTAAGAAGCTTATCGATATAAATAGCTTGTGATAAGCCCAATATCCTTTGCTTGCGATCTCGTGAAAGCTTGATTCTAAGGATATGGCTGGCTTCTCCCAAGTCTTTCATATTGAACTGTCTAGATAACCATACCTTAACCGAAGATAATACCCCTACATCATTTTCAATGAGCATGATATCATGCACATACAGTACCAAGAACACCATCACGTTTTCACTACGTTTCTTATACACATATGACTCGTCAATGCATTGATCAAAACCATAAGACTTAATGGCCTCATCAAAACGAGTGTTTCAAGACCTAGACGCTTGCTTAAGTCTATAAGTAGACTTCTTAAGTTTGCACACCATGTGCTCTTGGCTTTTGCTACAAAATCATCTGGTTGCATCATATAGATGCACTCATCAAAACTTTTATTAAAGAAAGTTGTCTTGATATCCATTTTTCAAATTTCATAATAGAAATGAGCTGCAATGGATAAGAGAATTCGGATCGACTTTAGCACGGCTACTAGCAAAAAAATTTCCTCATAGTTGATCCCCTCTTTCTGAGTGAACCCTTTCGTAACAAGCCTAGCCTTGAAGGTTTCCACCTTCCCATCTGCTCCTCTCTTCTTCTTATAGATCCACTTGCATCCGATGGGTTTTAGCCCTTCGAGTGGTTTTACAAGATTTTAGATTTGATTAGAGTACATGGACTCCATCTCTAATTTCATAACCTTTGTCCAAAGTTCTGCATCTTTATCTTGAAGTGCTTCATTATATTTCATAAGTTTGGCATCCAGTTCATCAGGTATCCTATCATAAGACTCTTCCAAGAACATATACTGATCAGGTTGGCGTACAGCCCTCCCACTACGATGAGGCACGACCGGTGTCTGTGTATTACGAGTGAATTGGTCTGCCAATTCTGATCCTTGTGCACCATTATCATGCCTTGGTTATGGAACCAACGTGTTGACGGTATCTGCACGTTGCATTTCAATATCAGCCTAAGTCATAACATTCCTCCCACTATGACGAGGCAATAGGATGTCAATGACTCTGTCTTATGGTGCTTGTTCTTGTACTGAAGGTAATGAAGAAGTATGTGATGGTCTATCTGTTGGCCCAAAAGGCAACCCAAGAGGGGGGGTGTGAATTGAGTTTTTCAAAGTTAAATAACAATTAAGATTAATTAAAATTAATCTAACCAATATAATAATGATCAATTTATATGCAATGCAATATAATTAGAAGAAGGAAAGAAAACAGAGCATAAGAAAGAACACACAGATTTACTAAGGTTCAATCACAAACCGTGGTCTACGTCCTCACCTCAAGACCTTCTTAAAGTCTTCTTCCACTATGTAACCTCCAATTACAAATGGGCTACTAATTGACAAAGTGTTCAGCTCACTATACACAAAAGCTCCCACCTGAGTTCTTCAGCCACCAAGTGGTTTTGTCCAAGCTCCACTCAAACTTACAAGAGTTTTTCTTTCTCAAGAGAACTCTCAAACTCTCCCTTACAAGTGTATAAGAATATACAAGTAACAAGCAAACTCTCTAACAAGAGTAAATTTTACAATCAAAGCTCACAAGAAGAAGATAGGAAGACTATCAGGAATATCAGGTTTGATCAGCTAGTGATTCTTGTCTCTTGTGTTTCTTCTTTTGATTTCTTGGTTATAAATATAGCTGGAGGCTTTTATATAAACCCTTGTATTGATTCCATCCGTTGAAGGTTGTTGGGCTTCATTAATGCATGTCCAGTCAGTTATAATATTAGAAAAACTAGCCGTTATATTCAAGGAGTCAGCTCTAGGATTGTGGAGTCAACACTTTCTGCTTCTGCATTTACCAGACGTTGTTTACTGTCTCCATGAGTCCGCTCTTCATAACAGTGAGTCGGCTCCTTGTTCATTTTGTCTTCACATTTTTGCTTCTGTCTTCGTGTGGCGACTCTTCATCTTCAAGAATCCGTTCTTTGTTCATTTAATCTTCAGGCCTTTTGCTTCTATTGTCATGAGGCGACACTTCATCTTCACGAGTCCGCTCATTGATCATTTTATCTTCAAGCCTTTGCGTCTGTCTCCATGAGGCAACTCTTCATTTCCATGAGTCCACTCATTGTCTACTTGGTCTCCAGACTTTTTGCTTTTGTGTTCATGAGGCGACTTTTCATTTCCATGAGTCTGCTCATTTTCCATTTGTCTTCAAGTCTTTTGTGTCTGTCTTTATGAGACGACTTTTCATTTTCATGAGTCCACTTATTGTCTACTTGGTCTTCAGGCTTTTTGCTTCTGTGCTCATGAGACGACTCCTTATTTTCATGAGTCCGCTCATTGTCCATTTGGTCTTTAAGCCTTTTGTTTCTGTAATTAAGAGGTGACTCTTCATTTCCATGAGTCCGCTTATTGCCCAGAAATCTATATTTTGTCTTCCAATGATTTAGATTATCTCAACAGCAGTATAAAATCTTCAAGGAGTATTTCTTTGGGGTATGATGATCAATCAAATCTCTTTAACTCATCAGAGTTAATTTCTATTTAATTTGGATTGAATCAATCATTTGACATTCATCTTCTCTTGACTCTCAAACAGTCAGAGCTTCATTAGATCAATGTTGATATTTTCTTCTTCATTTACAGAGCTTCATCTTTCATTGTATGACAGTCTCTTTCAATGCCGAACTTCCTCAACTATATAGAACTTCACAATGCTTTATTTATGATTTCTTCTCTTTGCTAGCAATTCTTCTTTCTTCTTTAAAATCACTTCAATAAGACTTTTGCAAGCTTGATGAAATCTCTTTATACATCTAGTCTTCATTGATTCTTTACATTGTAGAAGAGTTCTTCACTTGAATTCCAGGTAGAGATCAGACATTCATTGTGAGCCATTTTCTCAGCAACTCCAATCACATTATCTTGAATTGATCTTTGCATACTTGATGAAGTCTTCAATTGAGCATTTTCAATCTCTTCAACAAACACATTGTCTTTAATTGATCATTGCACATTCAGATGAAGTCTTCAATCTTTCTTGAGTGCAAATCAATCTTCATTGAGTCTATGCATACTTGATAGAAGCTTCATTTGAATACCTTTAATCTCTTCGAATATAAAACATTTGTTTGAAGTAGAAGTAGGTGTCAATCCTCTGTTTGGTTCATTGCATAGCTCTTGAAGTTCATTGTTTGATCTTGAATTTGTTGTGCATTCATCTTGAAATGTATTAGACTTAAGATTGAACTTTAAGTCTGAATTATAAACTTTGTTAATCTGCACATTATGTAAATTCATTAGTAAAGTAACATAAGATTTAGTTATCATCAAAATCAATATGGGAATCAACCTTGAGTCAACACTATCTCCTCTCAGCTCTTCAAGAACAATATTACTTCTAGGTTTGTGGTTCATTATATAGTTCTCTTCTAAGAATTGGGCATTAGTGCTAATAATGACCTTCTGAACATTAGGATAATAAAATAAACCACCTTTTGTTCTTTTAGGGTATCTAACAAAGAAACAGAAATTTGTTCTCAATTCCAACTTATCTGTTAATTGTTAGTAATTTAATTTAATAGACGTGTATCTGTAATCTTAATGTGGGGAGATAAATAAGTATTTAATAATATGGAGTTTAAAATATAATTCCTAGTATGATGGGGAGTGCAATTATAATTTATTAGTGGTACAAATTATAATTTACATAAATAGGGATTAATCCTGGTTGGATTAAAAATTCTTATTTATATAGGAAGTCCTAGTTATACTAATCCTATGGTCTCTACTGTAGTCTCTATATATGCACTCTAAGAACAGATAGGGTTACGTTTGTTTATAATTAAGAGATACACATTTTTTTGAGGAAGAGAAACCCTAACAGCTGTGAGTCCACTCTCTTTAGAGTAAGGCGTATACGAGGGATACAACAAAAGTCTGAAGGTTAAGTTTGAATAGTTGATTCGTGCTTGTTGTTGTTACTTGTTATTCGAGATCAAACCAGAGAGATCTCGAAGGTGCGATTCTAATCACGTAGATTAGGTTATGTTAATCAGATTACAATTTTTTATATTATGCATATGCACTATAGCCAGGTCGTGAAAAATTTCGTAGTTCCCATCATTATGAAAGGGTACTGAAGTGTATTTACCATTAAATGGGTTTGATTAAGAATCTCAACTAATTTTTAAGGCTAATTATAAAAACACGCATGAATTATGACTTAGTATCACTAAACCACTCTAAATTCTAAAACGTATAAGATTGATCCTTTAAACTATTACTTTATATCAATCAATACCTTTATTAGGAGTATATTAGCAATTTGTTAAGAGAGTGAATGTAAAATTATCACATGAGTTGCACATGTTTACAAAAGTATGTTTTTATACCTAAATTAATATTTGTTTTTGTAATAATTGTTTAATGACTGAAATGTCCTTAGATTGTCCCTTTATTTACATGCCATTCCAAGAGATATTTCAATTATTAGACAATTATTATAATAAAAAGAGGCCAATTTAGGTATAGAATTATAGTTTTGTAAAGATATGCAAGTCACATGAAAAATTTTCATTCACTTTTCATACGGATTGCTAATAAAAGATTTTGATTGATACAAATTGATAGTTTAGGAGGTCAATATGTTACGTTTTACAGTTTAGAAAAGTTTAGTGATATTGAACCATAATTCAGGAGTATTTTTGTAATTAATCCTATTTTTTGAAATATCTCTAGGTTATTTGAAATGCAAATTTTAGTCAATGATAAATTCATAATCTAAAGTATCTATATAATAAAACATAAATTTTTTTGAAAATATCTCTCTCACATTTGTATTCAATATCTCAAATTTAGTTTTGGATTGTATTCAATTGTTGAGATTAGTTGAATCTTTTGTCCAAACCCAAATCCCACCCAAATAAGTCATGTGGATTCCATGCTTTTTTCACATTTACATTCAAATGTTGTGACGTATTTTTCACATTCAATTTATCAAAAGTTAAATGAAATATTTTATTGGGAGTATCGTAAGCACGTGTCATATCTAGTACACTTATACAATGCAACACACAATCAAAGTCACACATAGGCATACATTAGATTCAATTAAGCACACACAATATAATTTAATTTGTATAAAATGACTATAACCAGCCAAAGTGTTACAAATAAGACTAATAGAATTTGGGAATTCTATAGCAGCCACGATTGGGATAATTTTATCCTTAACCCCTCATTTTGAGAATTATGATTTTTCAAAATATATCTCACCATAAAAAATCAATATTCAAACCATTAGCATTCAAAATCTTAAGGTCCAATTGCTTCAAGTAGATGAGTAATGTTGGAGAAATTAAAATATATACATACAGAAGATTGTTGATGGCGATTCAAAAGTAGAGTTATAACACTGTGAATTGTTAGCCTTAGTTTATGAGTTGATATGCCTAATTAATTAGATTTTAGTATTAATTAAGTTTATTTTGTTTGATATAGGTTTTGAGCTTAAATTGGAGGACTTAAGGCAAAATTCGGACATAAGTTTCAAGTAGATGTTGTTAGAGTATAAGCTGCTAAAACTGTGGTACAAGTTGCTAAAGCACGCAGAGCTGAAACTTTGAAAGGCCATGTCTCTCAAACCAGAAATGCTACCAGGGTTCATAATGTATCAATTTCACAAAATTTTTTGAGATATTCCTAGATAGACCTTTCAAATGGGCATTCGAAAGGCCCTTAGATCATTTGAATGGCCATTCAAACGATTAGTTGTTTGAACACTCCATGCTGCCATTCGAATAGCCTTTTAAACGCTCGTGGAGATTTAGAGGCTTGTTTTTAGAATTAGGTTAGCTAGGCGTTAGATAGGCGTTCGGACACTTAGTTAACAGTTTGTGCAACTTTGCTATTTTTCAGCCTATTTAAGGTCATTTTTAGCCAAAAATTGGGAATCTCAACTTATTTTTGCATATTTTTAGAGTTTTTAGAGAGAAACTCTAGATTTCATTGTAATTCTTAATATTCATTGTTGTATGAGTAGTTTTAGAAAGAAATTCTAGATTTCTTTGTAATTCTCCATTTTCATTGTAATCAAGCACAAATTTCTTGCAATTTTCAATGGATTCAAGTAGCTAACTCTTTTCTCGAGTCCAATTGTAAAGATCATCCATCGGTTTCAAGGTTTTCAATGGAGGTAATGAGTTTATAATTGTTTTATTTTTCAAATCTCTTAATTCTTGACAATTGAATTCTAGATCTTTGAGAAAATTTAGATTATTGACTATGTTTAGTAATTTCTATGTACAAGCCCTAGTTTGGTATAGAGATTGCACAAATCAATGGTGTGAATCTATGACTTTAAATTGACTATAATTCTAGCTTTAATTACCTTTGAATTGAATTTATGATAATCATTTCTTGGATCCCATAGAAAGCTTGTGTTGTTGACTAAGTGTTTGAGTGTCCATGCAAAAACCTTAAATTTGGTATGGGTGTTGCTTAGATCGATGATATGAATACATGGATTTTATTGTTTATAAAATCTAAGTTGATTATCATTGATTTCATTATTTTAATGGTTGAAATCCTCCAAATCAAAGGCTCGCAATGAAGCCAATGATTTGAGTTATCAAACCTTAATGAAACCTTGGGCGAATTGGGTGGTTGGATCAATTGGAACTAAGTCTTTTATCTTAGTAGGTTAAATGTTTTAATATTGTTTTAGTTGAGTAAAACCAACCTTTCAAAATCAAGGATTTTTATTTTATCTTTTTAAGAAGTAATTTCATTTGGGTTGTTGCAAATTTTGAGAGAAATGAATGTGAGTTGAAGCCTATAGCTTATATTGAGCTTGATCTTCGAGAGAATCGATATTCAGACTCACCGAATTTAAACTACATCACCAACTATACTCTTGTGGTTATTATATTGCACATCTTTGGAGCGATTAAGTTTTGGTACCGTCACCAGGGATCAAGACATTGGTAAGCATCCAAGCACCTTGAGAAACTTCAATAACAACTACTACAACAAGTAATCTTCGGCTAAGGCCTCGGGTACTTCGTTCCATACCTTATACTTGTGAGCATATTAGATTTAGGATTCTCTCTTTGTTTTTTCTTTTTACTTTATATTTGCATTCTAGTTAGGAGATGGATTATTAGAAGTGATTAGGATCTTTGTGCTTAATTGCTAATTGGTGGTATTTATATCTTGTGGAGATTAGAGGTTTGGTTGGGAAAGTTTGATTATTGCATTGGTGGTATATCTATGTGGAGATTGGAGGTAGGATGGAGAATATTGGTGGTTGTGGATTGTGAATTGACTTGTTGAGGTGAGAATTGCCAATTTGTTTGTACATTGCATGATATTTTGAGTTCATGACTTGAATGGTAGCATTCAAGAGTGAACCCCAATAGTCATTTCTTTGCTTAGTAGCTCATTTTCTCACACATCATCTTTACACATTGACATAAGCACAATAGAATACTTTTCTCAAAGGTTAAGAATGATGGTAATAGGAGCGTTCATGGTTATAGTGGTGCGGAAGCACCTCCTCATCAGTCTCTTAAAAACTACATTTGAGCTAATAAGAATATAATGCAAGCACCAATTTTTTAGTCTCTTAGAGATTGCATTCGAGCTAATGGCAAAATCAATCCTTTTATACTAACCTACAATCCAAAGTGGTGTGCTCCCTTCAATTATAATTGGAGAAATGAGGGATCTTTCCCTCAACAATACTAAACCCAACCTTCATTCTATTAGACACAAATCCTACCGCAACCTTATCAAATTCAAGTTGATAATACATATCAACCTCCTCACAATAGCACACTAGAGGACACTCTAGAGGATCCACAAAAAGTTACCCCACAACAATTCATGCAAATGCCAAATGGTGAAAACTCTAGGGTAGACAAAACTCTTAAAAAAAATGGTCAACTTCTTAATGACATAAAGGGTCACTTGACCTTATTAATGCAAACCTTGGGTGTTCAAGAGGGGGAAGAGATTCTCACTTAATCTCAACTTAATTCCCATGGATAAGTGGTTGAAAGTGGTTCTAATATAAATCTCCATTATGGGCAAGATCATCCAGCCTCTACTTTTAGGACTGAAGACATCATAGATTACACCATTATTTCTGAAGACTCTGAGCCTAGAGAAGAGATTCTTAAGGTGAGTAAGGAAAGTATTGGATATGAGAATAGGGAAGAGGGACCCAAATCGGAAGAAATCATTGAATTTTGTTTTAGAGAGAGCATTGAAAAAAGTGAGAAAAGGTTGATGATAGATTTAATAAGAGAAAAAAGGAGCTAAAGACGGTCGAAAGTGAGAAGGACCATATATCGGACCCTTTAAAGAGAACCCTTGTCCTTAGTGAGGATTTTGGTCTTTAAGATGTTGTGGATGCACAAATGAAAGAGGATGTTGATGGTCTAGACGTCATTTTAACCATATCTATGTGTCATGTGATCCCTACCTTTCATCCTCTAGCGCTTAGTCCTAACACGCTAGAACCTTAAAAGCTTCATAGCCCACCATTAGAACTAAATATCCTTCATATTGGCAAGCAACTAGAGAAAGGGTGGATAAAGAGGTTCATGGCGTGACTTTGATAGGCACCTTGCTACATGATCCATTGACTCTCTTTACATTCTATGACCCTTTTAACCTGTGTGTGAGTAATTATTATATCTTTGAGTTTACCAAGGTTATTGAAATTAGTTGTGTTTACACTTGGTTGACCTCTTTCCAAATCTCCTTAGTGGATGTGTGAAATGATGGTAAATTTTCACTTAGTAGTATAGGGTTATTCCCTCTCATGTGTTTGTGTAGGAGTAAGAGTAGTTTAGATAGTTTTTGCTTTTGCTAGTTAGGTTTTTATTTTAGTTGAGGGGTGTATTTAGGTATCCTAACCTCTCTTCCATCGTGTTTCATCTCACTTCTTGCATTGTCTTCATGCACTAAGGACATTGCATGATTTTAGTCGGGTGAGGGGAGTAGTTTTAGAAGCTTTGCCTCTGTTTTTGCTTTTGTTTTGCATTTGTTTTGTGCCCTTAGGAAAAATTAGAAATTTTTTTAAATTATTGAATTTTTTTGTTTCATTGTTACATATTTCTTATTGTATTTCGATCTCGTTGTGGTTTATTAGTTATTTTCTGGTGTTGCATTGTATGTCTATTCTTTGTCCACTTGGGATTTTTGGTAAAGGCTAAAGTATCTTATGGTTCTAGAACTTTACTTTCCTATCTTCAGCATGTTTGTCCATAACTTTTATGATTATCTCTTTATTATTCATGGTGGATGTGTTGCTAATGTTTCTTTGGGACGATGGCATATTCATAAGATACAATCTTTGACGAGTGGGCATTTAGTGTTATGCATTGATTATACTTGAGTTTGATTGATAGTTCACTCTTAATCTTAATGTATAGTAAGCATGTATCTTGAGTACAGTTAAGTTTAGGGGCTCACACTTTCGAGCACACATCATGTCATATAGCTTCACTTGTGCTAACTTGTGCATTCTTGACCTTATATGAGTGGAGATCTTGCTTTGTAAGCTTTAGGACCAATACTGTCTACTCAAGTGGTTACATTTACTGAAGGATAAAGTTCTTTATCTTCACTCTTTGAATGGTTTCATTGTATTTGTACTTGGTTAATATGCAAGATATTGATTGACAATGTTTTCAAGATCTATTCATGTACGCTTTGGAGATGATTTTAGGCCATCTTTTATTTACTTGAGCCATGGAGTTTCTTGTTGATTTCATTCCCTTGTAATTATTTGTTTCGACCTTTTGATTATGTGATCCTGATCGAGATTTGTATCATAGTTGAGATGTTTCTTTGGATTGAGAAACACTAATATATCTTCACTTATGGAAAGTTAGTAGCCAATGAAAAGGAGATATTGCTTATTGCAAGTGCAAAAGGAAAATGAAAGATAGGAAAAAAAAGTAGCAAGGAAAGTGTAAGAAAAGAAGGGGAAATGAGAGAGATTCAATAAGAGATCAAAAAGAGAGAAAAGAAAGCAAAAGTATAGAAATTGGTCAATTAAAGAGACAAGAAAGTTCATAAAAGGAAATAAAAGAAAAGGGAAGAGTGGAATGGATATTCATTGACTATTACATGTCTTGATCACACATGTTTTGAGCCATTTTACTTTTTCTTTCCCTTGCCTTTCATTTGTTAATGGTGACCTTTGAAAGTCCATTTTGATCTAAGCATACTAATCATGAGATTTCGTTTGAATATAAGTCATTACTTATCAAACATATGTTGATTGATGTTTAGTTATGGAGTTCCTTTCATAAAGCCATGCCAAGTTGATACACTTTCACTTTCACTATTTCATTCTTTGTACTTGTTTTGCTCTTTTGCGTATTCATGCATTTACTCCTTTTTAGAGCATTCCATTGTGGGGAGCCATGTGTTTATTTGTTTGAGAATGTATGTCTAGTGGGGAATTGGATTGAGGCTCAAAGGTTTTGAATATATGAGAAGGCTACATTTTAAGTTAGGTTACATGATTATACCACACACTCATTTGAACATCACTTTAGTATCCTTCTTGATACATATTTGCTTGCATGCTCTTTTTGTTCTAAGTAAATCTTTGATTGTAGGTCATGGATGGATATTTGTGGGTATCATAACTGTAAATCCTCATGAGACACTACTCATTCACTAGGGGTTATCTAAGAGTTTAAAAAATTGGTGCATAAACTAAATGCATCTGTCACTTATACGAAAGTGAAGATTATCTTTTGGTGTTTATGAATTTTTCTAGGAACTAGCAAAAAACATGTTGGGGTGTGATTGTACTTCAAAAGTGCAATTATAACATCTTAACTTATGCCTTGTTAGCCTTAGTTTATGAGTTTATATGCCTATTTAGTTAGATTTTAGTATTAACTAAGTTTATTTTTCTTTATATAGGTTTTAAGCTTAAATTGGAGGAGTTAGGGCAAATATCGGACAAACGGTCGTTCGAACGGCCATTTGAACACTCCATGTTGCCGCTCGAACGCCTGTGGAGATTTAGAGGCTTGTTTTAGCGTTTTAATCAGGTTAGCTAGGCGTTCAAACACATAGCTAATGGTTCATAACTCTATTATTTTTTAGCCTATTTAAGGCCGTTTTGAGCAAAAAATTAGGGATTTCAACTTATTTTTACATATTTTTAGAGTTTTTAGAGAGTAGTAGGAGTAGTTTTAGATAGAGAAACTTTAAATTTCATTGTAATTCTCCATTTTCATTGTTGTAGGAGTAATTTTAGAGAGAGAAACTCTAAATTTCTTTGTAATTCTTCATTTTCATTGTAATCGAGCACACATTTCTTGCAATTTTCTATGAATTCAATTAGCTAAACTCTTCTCTTGAGTCCAATTGTGAAAATCATCCATGGGTTTTAAGATTTCAATGGAGGTAATGGGTTTATCATAGTTTTATCTTTTAAATCTCTTAGTTCTTGACAATTGAACTGTAGATCTTTGAGAAAATTTAGATTCTGGACTATGTTTGGCAATCTCTATGTACAAGCCCTAGTTTGGTATAGAGATTGTATAAGTCGATGGTATGAATCTATGGGTCGATGGTATGAATCTATAGCTTTAAATTGACTATAATTCTAAGGTTAATTATTATTGAATTGAATCTATAATAATTATTTCTTGGCTCCCATAGAGAGCTTGTGTTCTTGACTAAGTCTTTGAGTGTCCATGCACAAACCTTGAATTCGGTATGGGTGTTGCTTAGATCGATAATATGAATACATGAATCTCATTGCTTATAAAATCTAAATTGATTATCATTGATTCCATTATTTTAATGGTCAAAATATTTTGAATCAAAGGTTTGCGGTAAAGTTGATAATTTGAGTTATCAAACCTCATTGGAATTTTGGGCGAATTGGATGGTTGGATCAATTGGAACCAAGTCTTTTATCTTAATACTTTAAGTGTTTTAATATTATTTTAGTTTAGCTAAACCAACCTTTCAAAATCAATTGTTTTTAGTTTTACCTTTTTACGAAGTAATTTCATTTGGGTTGTTGTAAATCTTGAGAGAAATGAATGTGAGTTGAAGCCTATAGCTTATTTTAAGCTTGATCTTCGAGATAATCGATATCTGAATTCAACGGATTTAAATTACATTGCCATCCATACTCTTGCGGTTATTATATTGTACATTTTCGGAGCCATTAGTTGTATAAAAATTTTGTAAGACAATTCTATTTGTATAGCATTACTTAAATTAAAATATTAAAAAAAAGCAAGAGAATGAAGACCGACTATAATTATATTAAGTACAACTTTGAAGCCATTACCGACTCATAAACACCCATATAAGAAACTAGCTAATAGAGTTGAGTTGAAGAACCCCCTCACATCATTTCAGCATGAAATTGGTGATTCATGCAATGAGAAAATAGTGGCCTGATCAAACATCTTCTGAGGAGACATGGCATGGAGGTGGCTCTAGTAGAGTACAGTCTCTACCGGCAGTCACTCCCTGAGCTCTGGAGTACCGCCACAGGAGTTTCGTGAAAAGTTTAACGCGAAATCTGAACAAAATCTCGAGAACTATTGAAATGGCCACTGCTATCATCAGGATAGCGAGAAAGGAGAGGAAATTTTGTGATATAGACATTAACAAAGTCGCGTAAGTAAACAACATGCAAGTGAGGGAAACGGCTAGTAGAAACACAGCCAAATCTTTCCTCCTGCCAACAAACGCGACCTTGATAAGGTGGACCGCGGAGATAAAGCCAGCTGTGTTGAAGCACATGAAGAGGTAGAATGTGTAAGCCGGACAGCTACGGGTTGAATCCTTCAAGGATATTTTAGAAGGCCAAATTCGACTAATGCATTTTAGATCTAGACTCATGTCTTCTTTCCAAATTGATGCTGGAGGGGCCATTCCAGCTTGATAAGTCACAGTTGCTATCAAAATGGCGACGATTAAAAGACCATTCTGCAAATCGCCACTAATTCTTTTGAAGCCCTTATCCTTTGGGTTTGGCCTAGGCAGCCATTCATTGCTCTTATCAGTTGGAGAAATGGTGTCTCTCTTGCCCAAGGGCTGGGCATCTTGGACTTTTTTGATCTCTGGATCGTTCCCTTGACCTTGATGCCCGAGTAACGAATTACCTTCTATGTGTCCAACAGCTTCTAGTCCTGGCCGTCCCTACAATTGTTGCTTTCACAAATTAGTAATCTTGGTGAGTTGGGTATCATTTTTTCTTTCACAAATTCTCACTTTATTAATTTTGCATATGTTGGGAGGAGGAAGGAAAGGGGGAGGTAGTGAATGTTTAACCAAAACTATATTAACATCACCCACACTAATTTGGTGACAATAAGTTCTTCAAACAAACGATATTTATTTCAGTGTATGCATATATAATGTGGGGAACCCAGATCAATAATCTTATATATGTATCTACGTTTATGTATACATACTCTTCAAATGCTTCAAATTGCAATAAGATTTTTAAAGGGACAAAAAATACTGAACTTACTGCTTGCATTAGAACCGCAGCAGTACTGAAAATTTTATGAAAAGAATTTGATTAATAATGGATTTGGAAGTGGCCACCACTAGACTTTGACGCTTAGATGGGTTTGACATACCGGTAGTTGGTTTGAAGCTTCTGCAAGGCCTGACAAGACTGACATTTTATTGCTCTCCATAGCCATTGCCTGTATAAGGTCCTGACCAAGATTTTGAGTGCTACGAACTGATTATTCTTCTCAAATCGGTTAAGAGTTATACAATATGGCAAATGCTAGCGTAAGGAACCTGCGGAAACATCCGCACAACTGATAAGCCACATCACCTAAACTTCATCAAAAGTGATATGATTTATATATACACTACAACATATATATTGTAAGTGTGTTGACCGTTGGGGTATTAATGTTGCTGGCCGGCACAAATTCGATGTTATTTGATTATATTATTAGATGTCGAAGCCCCAAACGTTACTACTTTGGGTTTGACTTGGGCGATTCATTGCTCTAATCAGTTGGAGATACTTGAAAAATGGAATAATCTCTCTTGCCGAAGGGCTGGCATCTGGGACTTTTTCGGATCTTCTAATGGTTCTCTACATTTGCTAGTGGAGTCGTGCGAAAATTAAAGTACTATAATCGTAAATTAAGAAAGCTTATTACATTGATGGTATTATTTTTGACATAAAAGTATACATATGTATATATTTACTTTTACATTGTTCTCAATGAGATTTCATAATTTGTAATTGTAAAATGATAACCCCATGATCATTATTATTAAATGCAACATTTTCAATATATGTTACCAAATTATCATTTATCTACTAATCTCCCATTTGGTTATGTAATCGATTCTGTATGAATTTCATTAGTAGAGAAACTCTTTGGACTGTTGTAGTCGCAATGGTTAAAACTACACTAATTTTCCAAGCAAATAGTTATTTTTGTAGAAATTGAAGAAGTGTTCATATTTTAAGATTTCACTTAGTCTAAAATTTCATCTTATACTACAAATGTTATATTTAAATTTTGTTATGTTGTTACTATTTAAATTTTATTTTTAATTATTTATATCACATTAAATAATTTGTCTTTTTCAAACTTGAATCTGAATGTTCACTCATTAAACTTTGAACGATCACAATATACATATGTTATATGTATCTTATATTGCTTACAAAGTTAGTGCCTCTTTTCACCTATTACTGTAATATAAAGAACCAAATCTATTTTCTACACAATAAGTTAATCCAAGTCATGGGGGCGGTATATATACAATGGCAAATAGAATTAGACAAATTATAACAAGCAATATTTTTTTTTTTATTATCAATTGAATGGGGCAATTGCGGTCACACGTTGTTCGAGAGTGAGATTTCAATGCCTTACTTTTTTTTTTTTTTGTAAATCGTGAGTTCTTGTCTGTGTTCATTAAATCAGTGGGTCAATATTTTAGGCACTTAATGTAAAATTTTGATCAAATTATTTTTAACGAAAAGTTATGGAAACTTTTTAAGTATGATAGGTGAGCTGGCCCACTCCAATGTACGTGGCGCTGCTCATGCCCCTGACCTTCGTGCGCTCTACTTTTCACAGCGTATGAGAAACGATATATTGGCCACTTGGCATTAGCAATTTGGTACCACTATCATCTATGTCAATTGATTTTGGGCACTCCTTTATTCAACATTTTGTTTTAATGATGCAACTCCTAGAGCAAGTGTGCCAACGTAAGGCTAGAATTATTCTTTGTCAAACGTTGTTTTTTTTAGTTTAATTTTACAAAAACGTTTACCAAATACTATTGTGACTTTTAATAGTACCCGTCAATCTCACTATATTCGTAAATGTTACACTAATCAAAAAATGACGTTCTGCAGATGATAGGTGTAAAAGTCTTCTATAAGCAAAAAGGTTTGTAATTATTATATGCATAAGACTTGAGTTTTATATGCTAATTTGGCTATCAAGTGACACTAACTTATTTGAATTGGTGTGAAAAGCTAGTTTAGTCTTAAATTTCTCCTTCAAATATATGTATATGCAACATATATATTAGGAATGTAATTCTTTTGCAATGGGTGACAATCAACCTAATTCTGCCCTATATATATGATTAATTAATCGTGTAAGTCCATGAGCCGCCATCGATCTCATCAACTTGGGGGAGGCTTGTGTGAGAAGGTACCTTCTTTCAATTTAATTCTACAGACTATAGCTCTGAAGTCAGGGGCGGCACCACAAAGTAAAGAGCGAGGTCAGCTGATCCATTAGACCATCCGACTATAATTATTTTTAATATTAGACGTTTGTTAAAAATGATTTGACAGCAGTTTTGCACCAATTTTGCAAAATATTGACCCAACGATCCAATGAAAAGGAAGAACTCATGACATGGAAAAAAAAATAAAAAGAAAAAAGTTAGTAAAATCCCACGCTTTTCAAATGCGAATTTATCATGAGGACCTGTGAGACCAATTGTCCCATTCAACTTACGGAAAAAAAAAATGTTCAATTTCTCAATATTGTTTGCTGCTATCTAACCATGACATGCTAATATGTAAATATAGAATAAATCTAATTCATTATATTATAAAAATAATATTGTATTATATTACAAGAGACTAACTTTGTGAATGGGATTACGGGACACGTTGTATATAAAAATATAGTAGGTAATTAACCTCAGATATTAGTGGACATTCTAATTCAAGTGTATAATTAAAAAATTATTTTCTGTGATATATTAATTGACAAATGGATTGAGTGTTATTAGACCATCATATCATGCACTACTATCCTGTTTATACTATAAGATGGAGTTTCAGGGAATTCTTATACAGGAACACTTCTTTATTTTTTGTAAAAATATAACTCATTTGCTTATGAAATTAGTTTTGATTTTACCAGCCATGATTTTAACAGTAGAAAAGTTTTTTCAATAATATTTTTTTTTATAAAGAATTGATTATATAACCAAATGAAAAATTAGTGGATAAACTATTGTTTGATATTATACATTGAACATGATCCATTTGATAACAATTAGGTTAATATTTTCCGATTCTAGAATATGAAACCTCATCAAAAGCTTTGTAAAAGTACATACATTTGCATATATTTACAAATGGAGATGCAAATGCAAATCTCGAATTTGCGTAATTTTTGTTAAATTTAATAAAACCAATGTGTTCTATTTTTTTTTTTAATGATTTGAGAATTAAAATTTTATGTTTTTACGTGATCCCATCCACCAAAAGTTCTAGAGCGGCCAGTGTGATGAGTTACATTACCTTGTTTGAATTGATGTGAAGAGCTGGTCCTTTTTCAAATCTACAATATACATTATTAGGAACGTTATGTGGTATTGTTGAAACATCTCAATCTATTTTCTCTGTTTTTTTAATTTTTAAAATATAACAACGCATATGTTGTTGCGATTTTGAAGCAGAATTAAACACAAAACCAAACCCCACGACTTGAGCAACCAAGCAATATAAACAATGAATTCAGAACAAAAAATGTAAATCAAGTAGCACAAACGATTTACGTGGTTCACTGCCAAAGGAAAGGTTATGTCCACTAAGTTATTATGATTTCTCTATGATCAAGGAGATACAAAGGTCTATTAATAGTGTTTAGATCTCTTTTAGAGAAAGAAACAAAACAAACCCTAGCCTCTATATCTTATCCAGCAGCCTCCAGTGATTATACTTAAAAAATGTAATCATAATTCCCTATTTAGTGAATTGTTAGTTCTAGTATAGGATTTATTCTGCTTTATTAGCTATAAATTATCCTTAAATTGCCTTAATGAACATTGTGCAGGAAATGGAGCTAAAATGTAGGGGTTTGAGCATACGGACGGGTGTTCGAATGCCAGGTCAAGCAGTTCGAATGGGCCTAGCATTCAAACGGTTGTGCGAAGCTCGAGTAGATGCTATAATCATGTTATAGCGTTCGATTCAAATTTCGAATCAAGTACGATAGCAAAGTAGAGATTCAAAGAGCTTACATAACCGTTCGATAGGAGTTCAAATGGCCATTCGATTGGTTGTTTGCGTGTTCAAATGCCTGACGGATCTTTGTTTTAATAAACTGCTATACAAAGCTATTTTGTATCCAATTGAGGATCTAGCTTTTACTTTTCTCCGTTTTGCACTCAGTTATAAAAATTTTATATAGTTTCTAGAGAGAGAAACCCTAAAATAGCTTTCTAATTCATCTTTGTATCAATGAATTCCATTTTTCATCAAGGTTTTATGCATTTAACCATGGAAATGAGTAACTAATTTCTTTCTTGGATGTAATTGTGAAGATCAATCAAGGGTTTTAAGTTTCAATGAAGGTAAATTAGATCTTAATGATTTATCTTATGATTACTTCAATTTATAGCAATTGATACTTAGATTCTTAAGAAAACTTGAATTCTATACTATATTTGATAGTTTCTATGCACAATCTTAGAACTGATACAGGGATTGCACAAATCTATGGTGTGAATTCATGATTCTCATATTGAATTTCAAATCTATAATCAATTTTTAATGAATTCCTATATCTATGGTCGAAATTTTCCGGATCAAGGATCTATGGTGTGATCGTTGGTTTGAGTTATACAAACCTCCATTGAATGCTTGAAAAACTTGGTTGGTTGAAGAAATTAGGTCCAAAACTTTTCTCATATCTTTAAATCTAGCCTTAATTGCTTTGAATTGGTGTAGTAAACCACAATCTTTCAACATCAAAAAGATTTTTGGTCTATTTTAGACACAATTCACTCAATTGTGACTCAATCTTAGGTTGATTAGTGTTTGTTAAGTATCAATAGCCTATATTTGGCTTGGTTTTCGAGAGAATCGATATCCAAACTCATCGGATTAAACTACAATCACCAACTGTATGCTTGTAGAATTACATTGCACATCTACGAAGCGAATCAAGTTTTAGCGCTGTTGCTAAAGACCAAAGGCACAAGGTGAGCACTAACGGACTTTGGGTTGAAGAGTAATTGGTGGATTGGATCTCTATTTATCCACTACAACGGAGGAATCTTTAGCTAAGGCAATGGGTAACTTCATTCTGCCCTTTATGTGAACAGCATGCTAGATTTTATTTCTTGATTTTCTTATTTACTCTAGGATTGTTTTATTTGAATAGTATAGAATTTTTGAATTGCTTAGTTGATCAATCGGTGGGTAGTAATTGGTGGATAGGATTGTTTGCTATTTACTTATCGGTGATATTGTTTTTGCGTAAGGAGATTGGAAGTGTCAGTTGGGTGAATTGAATATTGAATTGATTGAATTTGTGGATTATTTATGTGGAGATTGGAGGGTTTGAAAGAAAAATTAATCGGTGGAAAGAATTATGTATGTTGTGTTGCTTGAGACTCAGATGGTCTTTTATATGTGCATTGTATTTGCATGTCATCATATATTGGAGACACCCATAATCATTTAGTGAGAATTAACCATGTTCGCATCCCTTATCTCGTGAGAGATCCTAACCCTGGTTTACCCCTATTTGTTAAGTTAGGACCAATCCCGATGGCCAACATCAGTGAGGGAGTTCCACCCAAGCTCAACGCTAATTTAAACCTTAATCCCAATTTGAATCCTAACCTCAACCCCAATCCGAATGTAAGAGTCAACTTCGAGAGAGTGAGCAACCATGGTGACATGAGTGCTCCCTATGCTAGGACCCTACGAGATTATTTAAATTCAGCAAGGCAAGCACCCACCTCATGTATCTTGTTCCCCGATCATCACAATCACCAAACATTAAATCTTCGATCGAGATTGATGCAATTGATGCCCCAATTCTATGGGTTGGAATATGAATAACTATATTTTTTCATCAAGGAATTTGAGGATGCATGTGTGATGTTCATGGATAACACTTGTGCAAGGGAGGTCTTTCTTTTGAAACTTTTCCCATTTTCTCTTCAAGACAAGACCAATACATAGTTCAATTCATTGAGGCCTATGACCATACACTATTGGGCTTCACTATAAGAGGAATTTTTAAGCATTTCTTCCCCGAACATAGGACTGAGACTATTAGACGCCAAATCTCACAATTCTCTCCAATAATGGGCCAATCCTTCTTCTAATATTGGGAGAAGTTCAAAGTGTTGCTACATTTGTACCCACATTATTAGGTTACCGATTGGCATGTCATCAATACCTTTTACTTATCCTTAACCCCACAATTAAAATAGTTTGTTGAGTCAATGTGTGACAGGACCCTTTTTGATAAGGATCCCCAAGAGGCCTACACCTACTTTGATTACTTAGCAAAATTGGTGAGAGATTGGGCTACCACCAAAAATAGTGTTGCTAACAATAATTTTTGGTCAACTTTAAACTACAATATCTCTTAATTTACAAGGAGCTAGAGTACAAGCTTTATATTAATAAAGAGAGCTATGAGTTTAATTTCCAACGCTTCAAATGGAATGGCATTTTGAGTTTTCTAGAGTGAGATATGACCATTTTACCAAAGTGCATTGAAGCCGTGGCCTGGAATGGCGAAACTAGGCGCCTCCTAGCCCCCTCCTGGCACCCCACTACACCACTGGGCGCACTAGTGGCGCCCTTTTGGCACCCTCCAGCACCCAAAATCCCGAAGCTAGATCAAACCCATAATTCACGGGGTGGTTTCAACTTAATGATGTTGATGACATCAATGCTAGAATCGCTAAACTCTCTTGTAAGGTAGAGGCCATAAAAGTTAAAAAGGTGAATGCGATAGAGTGATTTCATTAAAGAAATGAGTTATTTGGTTTGTGAGGCAACGGATCATGATACCACTTCATGTTTAGTCATCCTAGGAGTAAAGGAAGTGTTACATGACTAAGTCAATGTGAATGGCCAACTCCAAAAAGGAGGGGGCAAACCCCTTTTCTAACACTTGTAACTCGGGGTAGAGAAATCAACCCAACTTTGGATGGAGAAATGAGGGTACTGCAAACCTTCAACCATTTCAAGGAGGGCCTCAAAACCCTTAATCTTATCAAGCTCCACCTCCAACTTTCCAACCGTAACCATTTCAACCTCTACTGGTAGCTCCTTTTCAAGCCCAACCCAATGTGTATCATCCTCCTCATAGAAACCTAATTGAAGACAATTTGCATCAACTCACAAACAATATAAGAGGGGTTAATACTACGGTGGATAAGCAAGAGAAGTTGCTAGAACAAAATGACAAGACGCTAGAGGACATATCAAAGCAAATGTCTATTTTGACATAAGCTTTGACACAACAAGTCTTAGGAAGATTCCCAACTCAACCTTACACATTACCAAGAGTAGAATCAACCCTCAATGTAGCCATGAGCAAGTACAAGCTGTCACTACTCTTAGAAGTGATAAAGTCATAGACAAAACAATCCTACCTAAGGAAGAGCCTTTTAAGGAGTGTGTTGAGAAAGGTGAGAAGGGAAAAGAGAAAGTAGGAAAGTCCAGAGAGTTAGAAAAGAGAGAAAAAGAGGAAGAGAACTTTGAAAAGCCCTTTGAGAGTTTGAGTGAGACCAAGAACGAGGGAAGGGACATCTTGAAACATGCCCTATTTTCCTAAAGGTTGACCAAGCCCGAGAACGAAATTCTAAATATCGAGATTTATGAAGTTTTAAGCAAGTCAAGGTCAACATCCCTATTCTCGATGCTATAAAGCAAACATCTTCTTATGCCAAGTTCTTAAAGGCCTTGTATACTTTCAAAAGGTTACAAGTGAGAGAAAGGACCATGATGAATGAGAACTAGGAATTGCAATGGATCGGGTTCAGGTCGGGGAACCCCTTCCTCGAACCCGACCCGATTAAGCAAAATCTCCCTCAACTCGCCCCAAAGCCACTTGACTGTAACTCCGAACCCGCAATTGGGAACTCTAATCCGCCTCAATCTGCCCCGATTAAGCAAAATCTCCCACAATTTTTGATTTGTATTACTGAGCAATGTTACTTTTGCTTTGATATCCACAATTTCTCATGGCTAGCAAACTAAAACTTACTAATATTCATAATTTTCCAAGTTCCACCAAATAAAACTACCAAGTCGGTGCAACATTCAGAATAAAAATATACATAGAGACGCAAAAATAATAATTGTCTTGACAAAATTTGTATAGAAGATCCTTAATTGCTTTGACTCTTTCCACTCTCATTGATTCCAATTCAAGATGGTATACAATAACTTCTACTTCAATTGATCAATGCTCTGTAAATTCAAACTATCAACGTGTGAGAGAGAGACAGAGAGAGAGAGAGCTCAAATCAGGAAAAGGTTGAATAAAATGGTTAATAAGAGGACATAGGCACACATTAATTTGTCATATGCGTTGAAAAGGCATCCCCCTTATCCTATCCCGCAAAAAAAATGTGGCTATTTCAATTCTAATGATGTGGGAGACATGTTTCAAAATTAGGGAGCATCTATACCATATCCTACCATGTTGAGCAACAAATATCAGCATTTTCAGTAAAACAGGGATAATAGCACAATAACATTTTCCCCCACCAGGGCCACCAGAAATAAATATATATACATACATATATATATATATATATATATTAGGATACTTGTTTGGCTTCCTATATAGTAGTCCAGGCAACAAAACAATATTTTTATAGCAAAATATTGGAGTTTTTGCAATTTTGAAATGTATATATGACCTATTGTGTAGTTTCTTTACAAAAATAAGTTGAAATCATTGTTCTCACAAATCTTTTAATCATGAACCACCCAAAACACTAATTGGTGGATAGCAAAATTAATCCAATACTTTTAAGGCATCCTTTTTTTTTTACCTGGATTGCTAATAATTCAATTGCATTCAAGTATGCAACAAGTTTTGGACAATGATGATCTGGGTGCTTCTAATGCAATAATTCAACTTATTTAAACATTGTACATGAACTACAGTGTAGTTTTGATATTCATTTCTTGGATACTTTATTCAACATTATTCAAAACAAAATCAGAAAAGCCCTTGACTGACATATGTCATAGACAAAGACAGATACCATAAGTCATATTACATTCCTTATCATTTCCTCTATGCTAGTTTATAAAAGGAGAACACTAGTTTAATGTTCCTATAAAATTGAAGCCATATCAATATTTTTTCTTCCAAAAAAGGCCTTAAGAAAATTAATATTCACAATCTGCACAATGAATTTCCATCCAACAAGTGAAGGACAATAATGATATATTTAGTTGCTTTGAAATTAGCATCAACTGCTAATCCACATCCTACTCCAATATTTGCCTAGTGCCTCATAAAACTCCTTTCAATTACCAACTTCATCTCATGCAAACTTCTTCACACTCACAAACATCTAGTGTTATTATTTGACGATTAGAAATTGCAGCAACAAACTATGATGAAAAGATATGTTTGCAATTACTAAAAGACAGAAGACACCAAAATTGTTGCTTAGGACAAGTCCAAAGCATGAACAAGTGCTAAGCATTCAGAAGTCCATTAGCCACTTGGCCAAAAGAAATTATAAAAAAAGACAGAAAATATGTAGCAATGATAAAAAGCGGTTTCTAGTTTTTCTGATAATAGAAAAGAGATTCCTACCTCATACATACATAAGTCAGACATTCCTCCAATTTGCTCTATCTAGCACCAAAAGCTCAAGCACTTGCTTGGTAAGATATCATATTAGAAGGCATTTTACATTAAAAGAGAAGAAATTCTCAAAATGTAGCTTTTCGTAATCAGACTTGTTTATGCACAAATACCTTTTTAAATCAAACTCGAAGAAACCTCGGAATGCTCATTAGGATCCTCTTCGTCATCACAGATTTTAGGGGGATAAGGTGATTCCACAGTCGAGCTAGTAGCTACAAACAAATAATAATAAATTTTATTAAATAATTAAAATATGATAAATTAACCAAATAATTAAAAACTTATGTTTAGTACCATTAATCTCGTTCCACAGCTAGCTTTGTGCACACATCAACGCCTCTAAAGTTTTTGGATGAAGTCGACTACGATGTGGACTAATCAACCTACCACTTCTACTGAAACTAGACTCAGATGTGACCATGGACACAGGAATAACAAGGATATCACGAGCCATCTTCTGTAAAGTAGAAAATTTGACTCCATTTATCTTCCACCAACTCAACACATCAAAATCTGAAGTTTTAGGCACCACATATTCCTCTGAGTACTAGTCTAATTCTAATTTAGCATGCACATTACTAATGCTTCCACTGATATATAAGTCAAAATTGGCAAGAGTATCATTTTCATCAAAATCACCAAGCTCCAAATTACAAGATGAAGCAGAAGCTCCCACCCACTATTTTCATTTACCTTCAACTTAGATTGGTACTCATGAACCAAATCATAACAACTCTCTCGAATATTTTTAATATGAGACCACACTCCATCTTTATAAATACTTTGGAAGCAATATTCCACAAGTTTCATTTTATACCTAGAGTCCAAAGCACATGCTATTCCCATGATAACATGGCATACACTCCAATATTTTTCATATTTCTCTAACATCTTTAATGCCATCACCCTAACAACTTCAATTGTACATTCCCGCCACCAAGACAATGCCAATTTAATCTCACAATTTTTTGCAAAATAGCAATTTGCAGTAAGGTAAGTAGTCCCAGAAAACAACTTTGTAACACTATTAAATAGCTTCAATCTCTCACAAATCTCTTTTGCCAATGACCAATCTTCCTCAGTTGGCAAACTAGTGGTGTTTCTCTCATTGCTTTAGTCGTGAGAACACATCTTTATACCCCAGAGCTGTTTGAAGCATAAAAAAGGTAGAATTCCAACGAGTTTTCACATCAAGCTCCAAACTCTTGGAGCATGGAATTCCAACGAATAAATTTTATTCTTTCAATCCCTTTCCTATCACCTGTAAGCCATCCTTTACAATGAGGTTTAAAATGTGTGCACAACATCGCATGTGAATGAATTTTTCCTCCAACAAAAGCGAGTCTACAGAAGTTTTTCCGAAATATTACTCATGATGGCATCATTAGTGGTAGCATTATCCACAGTTATTGTGGATAGCTTCCTATCAATGTTCCAATCTACCAAGGACTCAACAAGTACATGTGAGAGAACATCTTTATTATGAGGAATAAGAATGTAGATAAACCTATAACCAATAACAAACAAATAACAAAATTAATATGCAATACACAAATCTAATAATTAGACATAAAATAATTGTAAACAAAATACCTTAAAATTCTAGTTTGCAAAAACCATGCCTCATCGATGAAGTGTGTCGTAATTGCCATAAAGCCCCTTTTGGTTGGTTTAGCCGTCCACATATCCTTCGTGATCGCAACCCTACTCCTAATGCTCTCCAATAACTTTTACATCTTCTCCCTCTCCACATTAAAAATTTTCAAGATATCCCTCTTGATTTTGTTTCTTGATACCATTGTAAACTTCGGTTGAAGGCGGTTGACAAATTTTCTAAACCCAGAGTGGTCCACTATATGAGGAGGATACTCGTGCAAAATAATCATGGAAGCAAGCTCATGTCGAGAGGTTTCTTGGTCAAATACATCAGCCTGACATCTTACACTTCCATCATTCATTCTCTCATGTTGAGAGGTTTCTTGCTCCATTTCCTTCTTATGCCTAGCCAAATGATCATGCAAGGATGATGTCTCGTTTCTACTGCTAGCTTTGAGTTTTTGACCACAATGGTTACAAATTGCATATTCCACCCTATCTATTTTAACCTTTTCAAATTGAGTCCAAATAATCAATCTCAACCTTCTTTTCCTATAAGGTGTAATTTGGGTAGGATGTGATGTAGGGTCTATAGATGAGTTAGTGCTGGGAGTAGTTTGAGCTAGATGTCCCCTAATTAGACTTTCGGCTTCACCTTGTTCAGACTCGGACATGGGCATTTTAAACCTATTACAAAATAACAATGTTTAAAACAGAGTATTGTAGTAGCGTTGAAATAATTCCATAAGGCAAAATTTGCGCAACAGCTTAGTACACTTATCTCCTACATTTGCAGAACTTAAATTGAATTGGAAAAAAATATCAAAATAAAAATAAGCCTAATGCAACATCCAAAGAAGCATTTTCTTGCCCGCAAATTGAAAAAGAAAAATTTTATACTTCGTATATTCGTACTTCTCTCTAGGCAAGAACACAATGCAATACAATTCTATGAAGTTAAACAAATATGATTTTCTATTTTTTAAACTGGTCAAATGCAAAATTGAGGGAAAGACAAATCATTGCTATCTTCCTTCCTTCCTTTCTTTTTTTTTTTTTTTTTCATTTGACGGAAAGATAACAAGTTAATTAATATATAATTAGGAAGTACAGCTACAAAATCACACTTGAAAATTACTAATCCCAACCAAATTAAGGGCTAAACACACTTAAAAAAAAAAAAATACACCCAAACAACACAACTCAAGCAGAAACCACACTTGAAAGTTTGAAACCAAAAGGAATCCAACCAAGCTAAATTAACTAGTCGAGTGGCCTTCTGAACTATACATTGCAGTCTAAACCAGAAATTTAACAATAATACGACTAAGGGAATGTGAAACAATTGGCTTTGCCGTTCTAGAGCATATACACGAATTTCTGAACAAAAATTATGCAAATCAAGCACATATACGAATTTCTAAACTAAGTAAACAATAATTCAATTTGCATTGCTTTCGACTATTTGATGTATTTGATTTACGTAGTTTTTATTCATCGGCACTTTGTCATTCCAGACAATTCTGGCATCTGGTATGCCCAACAAGTCATTGAACTACTTCGGAAAATCAACTCAGAATAAACAGATTACATTTATTTTCAAAGAGCAGAGAAATCTATTTAAGATGATGAGTCTAATGAATAGCACCCATCAATTACACATCATCCAACCACTAACACTCCTACTCCCCTTTCTTCAAAAAAAGAAATAGAAAAAGAATGCAGATGATAAAAAAAGAAAAGAAAAAAAATGAGGGAGAAAAACTGAATCCACGAAATCACGGTGAAAAAACCATCAAATTTATGAAGGAAACATAATGTCCAAGATCACCACCTTATAAGTAGACTAAATCACAAGTATTGTTCCTCTATCCTGGCTCGGTTCTGTTCCTACCATAATCTTGCGTGCATTTCTCCAAACTTTTCTCAGCTGCAACAAAAATTAGTAAATAACATTAGTGTTCATGTCAGTATGACCCAAACTGTTCGCTTGATCGTATTATTGTTAAACTTTCTACGATCAAATCACGCAATGTCGTTAAGTTTGAAATCAGAGAGGAAGAGATACACCCAGACTTGGAAATGAGCTTACCTTCGTCCCTTCCTTCCGACGATGACAATAACTAATAAAGGAGGAACCAAAGATGAAGGGGCATTGCACCACTGCCGCACTGAGGAGTTTGTGTATCGAATGAGATGAAGGGGCACTGTGCATCTGTGCAGCTATGTCGAATGATGGAAGCAAAAACAATACTATTTTGATGAATAATTAGTCCGGGTTCGGGTTGGATGCCCTTCCCCGAACTCGACCCTAACCCGATTGGGTATGTTAATTTATTCTCTAAATCCACACCGCCCCGATTATAACTCCCCGAACCCACTTGTCGTGCCTAGATTTTTTGCACTTAAGGAATACACACACAAGCGGAAAAAATACTATATTCTCTCGCTAGAACTCATCCTCCTAAAAGAATGAGTGCGACCAGGTTTGAATTGAAAATTCAATTTGAATAAAGGGCTTTTGAAAAACATTTAGAGTCACCACCTAACTTAATTAAGGTAAGTTAGGTCACCTAAAAATTAAGCACAATCCGAAGATTACACTTAGGGTTTTTGAAAACGATTTTGAAAATACTTCCTCAAGAGAGGGTTTTTAAGAAAAACAGATTGTTTGGCAACCTTTATATAATATTTCAGCCCTTTTTTGAAAATAACTCCATTTGGTCTTTGAAAACAGTGATCCTAAATTCAAAGGTTAGTTACGTGTAGTGAAGACGTACTAAGCTATCACCCTACCCCGTCATTGCAGTACCTACATGTCTATTCATTCTAGATTCACTCATTAGAGTCTTCGATTAATGCATGTCTAATATTATACACTTTAGAAAAAAAAATTTTAGAAATGAATTGACATGATGCATGATATGCAAGTGTAAGAAAAGACTTGATTTTTGAAAGTGTATTTGAAAATAACTTGATTTGATTTGAAATGAAAGACTTGGAAATAGAGATTTGAAAATAAATTTTTGGAATTGGAAGTTTGAAAAAGGTTATGGAATTGGAAACTTGAAAAAGGTTATGGAATTGGAGATTTGAAAAAAGTTATGATCGCACCCATGAGGGTTGCCTACGTATCCTTTTTGAGGAATCAGTCAATCGTAGTTCGGACCTGAATCCGATAGAAAATAGAAGTTTGATTTGAAAAGGAGATTTTGATTTGAAAAATGGTTTGATTTGAACTTAGAATAGAATATTTGAAATTGGAATTTGGAATTAAAAAGATTGGACTTGTTTTGAAAAGATTGAGATTTAGGAAACCTAGACTTAAGAAAGATAGGATTTAGGAAGGACTTGAGATTAAGAAAGATTTGACTCAAATTTTTTTACTTAGAAGATTAGGGAAAGATTGGATTTAGGAAAATTTCAAATTAGGAAAGTTCGAAAATAGGAAAGTTTTCATTTTAGGAAAGTTTTCAAATTAGGAAAGTTTCGATTTAGGGAAGTTCCAACTTAGGAAAGAATTAAAATTAGAAAGTTTTGAAATTGGAATGTTTTGAAATAGGAAAGTTTCAAATTTAGAAAGTTTTGAATTTAGAAAGAGTTGACTTTTGGAAAGATTGGAATTAGAAAAAGTTTAATTTAAGAAAGATTTGGAATTTAGAAAGTTTAGGGTTTAGAAAGTTGTAACTTAAGAAAATTTTGAATTTAGAAAGTTTTGCCTTAAAAAAGTTTTGGATTTAGAAAGTTTTGACTTAAGAAAATTTAGAATTTTAGAAAGATTCGAAGTTTGAGTTTTAAAAAATTCTTGGAATTAGGAAAGGTTGGAGTTCAAAAAAAGATTTGAAAATTTAGATTTGGAAAGTAGAAATTTGGAATGGTACGGAATTAAGAAAGGTTGGAATTAGGAAAGATTTGGATTAGGAAGGATTTGGATTTTTATTTCTTAAAACAAAAGATTGAGTTTTCTTTCTAAAAAGAGATAATTTGATTTTGTTTTCAAAAATAGAGGATTGGATCTAGTGTCCTAAATGGGGAGATTGGATTTGGCGTGGAATTGGAAGGATGAAGTTTTGAAAATCCTAGATTTGGAAGTCTATAGTTTGATTTAAAAATAGGTTTTGGAAATTTATGATTTTGATGCAAAAAGGAAATTTTGGAGAACCTAGGTTTTGAGGCAAGATAGGAAATTGGAAATTATATTTTTGGAAAGAAAATTAGGGTTTCCTAACCATGACTCTAGGGCTTAACTTGGACTCCAAAAGAAGAGATTTTGGAAAGTAGAACTTTTGGAAAGAAAGATTTTTGGAAGGAGATCTTAGAAAGGAGTTTTTAGAAAGTGAATTTGAAAAGAAAGTTTTTGGAAAGAAATTTTTGCAAAGAGTTTTAGAAAAGAGATTTTTGGAAAGAGTTGTTAGGAAGGAATTTTGAAGAGAGTTTTTTTGGAAAGGAGTTTGAAAAGAGTTTTTAGGAAAATAGATTTTTGTGAAGGGAATTTTAGAAATCAATTTTGGGAAGGAGATTGGAGAGAGTTTTTAGAAAGTATGTTAGAAAAGAGATTTTTGAAGAAGATTTTAAAAGAGGTTTTAGAATGTAAGTTTAAAAAGAGATTTGAAAAGGATTTGAATATGGACTTTTGCAAGCCTCTAAAAATATCTCACTTTCCTAAAACGATTCTAACCATAAGAAGGTTAGAACCATTCTAGGATTTGGTTTTAAAAATAAGAAGGATTTGAAAATATGGACCATATTGGTCACTTTAAATGTAACACTTTCGTACGACAACCCTAACCATGAAAAGGTTAGAATTACCTTAGGATTGTGATTTTGAAAATAAGTTTTGAAGAAGAAAATTTTAATGCAAGTTTTGAAAATGGTTTTGATGCAAGTTTTGAAAACGGATTTTGGAGAGATGAATGATCATGATATGCACAATGCAAGTAAGGGTCGTGAACATACAAGGTTAA
The DNA here is from genome assembly GCA_033060915.1 of Euryodendron excelsum. Taxonomy (NCBI): domain Eukaryota; kingdom Viridiplantae; phylum Streptophyta; class Magnoliopsida; order Ericales; family Pentaphylacaceae; genus Euryodendron; species Euryodendron excelsum. The sequence continues at coordinate 3,700,158 of CM065393.1, read as the reverse complement.
ATGCTTCACCACATAATTAAGGGGGTTGAACCCACGTGGTCTCCGATTAGACTAAGAGAAAGCTCCCGACACGGTGACTTTCAATAGCTTAATCCCACACATGAACCAGGGAGTCCCTTGTTTCAAGCATGCAAGAAAGAGGGGTAGAAGATGGGAGATTAAAATAGAAGAAAACATAAATGGGTTAAGAGAGACAAGAGAGAGGGAAAAATTGCGTAAATGTAAATAAGAAGCCTACCTTGCATCTTCTTTTATTTGCTTTGTTACGCTCGCTTTCTTTACTTCGATCTTTGCTTGGCTTTACGTCGGTTTTCGGGAGCTTACTTTGATCTTCGGAAAACTTTGGAATTGCAGCACTTCAAGTTTTCAATGGAGACTTTGGAGGCTAGTATATGAGTGTATAAAAGTGTATGTGAGTGTATGTATGCTGGGGTTTGTATATGGGGGCTAAGGTTTAGAGAGACTACGAGCTCTAAGTATCGAAGAACAGAGTTTTTAAACTGATTTTGCGGATCTTTTTCATGCTAGAAAAGGCTCTGTATTTACAAACAAAGGATTGACTTGGCGCTTGTTGCAGTGGTGCCAGGCAAAATTTTCATCTGGCGGCACTAAGAGTGGTGCCAAGCCAAAATTTGGCCTTGCACCAATGCTAGTGGCGCCAGCCTCTTAGGAAAGTTTTAAGGTCGGCAAACAATGTATCTTCAGAAGATTCGGGTGCCTGTACTAGTGACTACCATGTAATTTTAAGCCTAACTTCACTAGGAGTGACTTTGAAAGGTCTGAGAATGATTTCAAGGACCGGGAATGGCCCGAAGGGCTGGAAAGGGACATGACCCTTAGAATAGTGTCTCAGGGGTAGTAGACTTGAAAAATGATGACAAGATGTGTCGGAGAGGTTGACTGGGCCATTAGGGCAAAACGGTTAATCCGGCCGGAAAGCTAACGGGATGGACTCAGAATATCCCGGAAGAAGACTCGAGGTTTGGAAACATTACTTAGAATGTTCCAGAAGGTTATCGGTTTGATACCCAAAGCCAGTGTGGTTGGAAACAGCGACCGGCCCACTAGGGGCAAAACGGTCATTTTGCATTGGGCTTGCCGAACTGACTCGGAATGATCCAGAAAGGTAATAGAAGGTCGGGGACACTATCAGAAGCATCCCCGAGAGGTTACCAATTTGACAACCAGAACCGATGTGGTTCCCGAGGCTCTCGGATGCCTAGGGGCAAAATGGTCATTTTGATCAGAAGGTCTAGGAATTGGCCCGAAACTAGTTGGAAGGCACCTAATCATGCCGGATTGTCTTTAGGACAATCTTGGAAGGGTGGACTTACCGTTTTGAGGATTTAGGTACTTTCTCAAAAAACGTGCCAGAAATGGTCCTAAGGGCAATTTGGTCATTTTTCACCAGAGTGGGCTAGCAGGCACTGGTATTGACCTAGGTTTTAAGTGTTTTCATCACTTTTATGGTGGTCCTATTGCCAATTCCCTATATCAACCTGTTTGCGAGTGTTTCTGCCACTCTGACGGTTGTTATGTTTATGAGTATTTTCGTTACTCTAACGGATTGCGGTCATTCTAGAGATTGCTTGATCTCGGGAAGTTGCTAGGTGAACTTAGCGCCTGAGGAATTAACTTTCTTGGAAGGCATGCCGAAATGAACATTTTTTCATTGGTGGGCTAGCAGGCACTAAAGATGGACCGTTCTACCATCTTAGGGACTTGGGGTCTCGTCCCAGTCGACGGGTTTGAAGGGACTTACTGTTCCAAAAAGTTCTCTTGAAAAATGTGCCGAACAGGATGGACTTACCACCTCGAGGAATCAACTTTCTCGAAAGGCATGCCAAATTTAATTGAAATTAAAATTGGACTAAAAAGGGCATTTACCGTCTTCGAGAAGACGTGCCTATTGGAATTGGACCGAACAATGCCCCAAGGGCACTTTGATCATTTTGCCTCTATTTGGGCCCAAAGGGCCCCCAAAGTGATTGATTGACAAGATTAGACTTGGAAAGCTGATTCAAATTGGAATATGTCCATATTGACTTGAACTAAAGTTTGGACAAACTGGAGACTACCAAGACGGCAAAAATGGGGTGCTTACACCGCTCCGTTCGGATTGGTTCGAGTCGGATACCGAAAAAAAATGGATTTTTTGGTCATCCTTAATGAGAACCAAAGTGCGATCTTAGAATACAAGACCATACCAAAGTTTAAAAACCCCAGATGTCCTACAATCTCATGTATAATAGGAGGGAATAGGATAGATCGTGCTTGGTGTGCTGTCGCAGGCAACCAAAAATAAAATCTATACCCAAAAGAGAAAAAAAAAAAACAAATATGTAGTCGTGCGAGTAAGGATTGTTCTCACGAAGAGTGTCTAGCCTAGTTTTATGCTACGTGAGCAAGGATTTTGTTGGGGGGGGGGGGGGGTTGGGTATAATGGAAACAATTTTAATAAAAATAACTAAGAAACAATTGAGATTAAAGTATCGAAATCAATCAAAAGAACAAATTTTGGTCTAAGTCAACATCCACTATCGAAATTTTACAACTGATCATTGATGCATGCATATATCAATTCACGCTTTAAATATTCACCGTCAGAATTATTTTCCTATCTCTCCTTAGTCGTAGTTAAGTAGAAAATAAGCAATATCATTAACTCTAACTGTTAAACAACCTAGAATAAGCATTTAATGTTTAATCTAGTAGCAGCATTAAGAATTACGGAGATCGATGAAACTAAACAACACAAACACAAACAGTTGCATTTAATTTAGTCGAGCGTCCTTCCTAATAATTCCTGATGCAGCAAAACATTAAATCTTAGTTGCTTCACAAATTAGAGGAATCAAACAATTACGGATTTAATATCTAACCCAGCAGTAGATTGCAACAAATTATAAACTAGTATGCCTCCTAGTAATTAAACGAGACAATCATGAAAATCAACATAGAAGAACATCCGATACTCAAAACACAAATTGAATAATGAAAACAAATTAGATCTCACAGTTTATTTTTAATTATGAGGTTTCCGTTTCCTTTGACCAAGATTCAAAGTTTAGCCACGTAGGGTCATGAAGAAAACTCAAAGGTGAAGTTAAAGAAGAAGAGAGAAAACGTGTGTTTTTCTGCTGCTTTTTCCTCCTAAAAAAAATGAGAAACACTAACCCTAAAAATAAGACAATTCCAGCTTTTATAGGTTTTTGAAAATCTACAGATCCGTAAAGTCGTACGAACGCCCTACATACTATTCGAATGCACTGAACCACGATTCGAACGGTGCGTCAGACGCATTTCGAACGAAAAATTTGCTCTCTATATCTTTCAAACGCACTTTGGAACTAAACTTAACGTGAACCCGTTTGACGTACCATTCGAACACAACTGGAACCGTTTGAATGCACTTTTGGACTGTTCGAACGCCCTTCGAATGCTTTATCCAATTTTGCACGAATTTGTCTTTTTTAAGCTAAGATTCACTTCCTTAGCATTCCATAGCACCCTAAATCAAAATATAAGAATAATGTGTATATTTAGGCACCAAATAAGTATAAAAGACTAAACATTAAGGGAGAAAATTATGACATTTGCATTCTCATCAAATTCCCACACACTTAACTTTTGCTCGTCCTCGAACAAAACTCAAATTCACTTTCCCAAAAACACCAAGGTTGTAACAATGAACAACCAAGCTCTTCAAAGCTCATAACTTATTATGAACAAACATTCTTAAACAACTCACAATTATTGAGTAAGTATTTCTACTCAAAGATGGAGTAAACTAAAAACGTAGACCCTCACAGAAATAAACACTTGACTCTCATGTGTTTAAAGGGTATGTATTTTGCTCAAATTTATTCCAATGGAAATGATCCGCCGTAGTGTCACGGGCTGGCAAGCCGGGCACCACACGGTGATAGTAATGCGACCTACCATGATCATATCCAGCAGAAATAACCCGTGGGGTGATTATGCACTAAGAAATAATCCCGCCAAACTCAAACACCAAGGCATAAGAATATGCGCTCGTCCAGGATCCATCCGTAAAGCCCCGCACATCATGTTAAGCTCAGTCCTCCAATGCTTAAGCCTTTCTGCTAACCCAAGCTATAAGCGATAGTAACTCTATTATCAAATGCGCGCACACATGACAAGCAATGTGCTTAGCGCTGGTCCCTCTCGAAACACAAGCAAGATAGCAATGTACAATCGGACATGTGCGTGAGCCAAGCATCACCTATTTAGGCACGATGCCTCAATCCATGAAGCTCTTAGTGTCTCGCGTCAAGGTTGTTGCCCGCAAGGATAGACACCACCAAATAGAAAACGTTAAGCCCATAAAATAGTGTCCCGCGACACCAATCTAGCCAAACCAAGCGGCCGTGTGCACAAGCTTGAACCCAACACGCAAGTGCACATGAGACACAAGGCATGCAAGTGTGCACACTGAGGCCTAATTCGTCATGACCATAAGCCTCGCCACGACATGGATGCGACATAGCGGATGCGAATGTCACAACCCTATCCTCAACGCTAATGCCCAACATCTACCCATCAGACACAATGCCGCCCATATAGCCCCTTGACTAGCATAAGGACTATAGCCACATGCCACAGCTGGCCCCCAAGTCTCTCCCACTCTCTTGGGGGAATCACTTGAGTGTTGTCCCTTTAGGTAGCAGCAGGGCATGGTAGAGTCAACACCAGACCCCCCTTATAATAGCATTTTGAGCCATCTCCAAACTTGCAGGAGAAAACATCTTAACCCCTCGAGGAGTCATAGTTCATAAATTTAATAAATATAAAAATTACAAATTACGAGATTGCTATGCCACCGGCCAACCATGCTCAGACATGCCCCACGCCAAGGTCCCTCGTGGTCCCAGACGTGCCACGGGTGGCAACCCGTGACATTTTCCACTACTTCAACCATCATCGTCCTCGATGATGCCAAAGCCCAATGCCAACTCCTTACACTCACCACCACTAGTGTCAACTCCTTACACTCTCCACCATTTGAACAATCAACGTCCTCGTTGATGCCAAGTATAACGCTGAATGGAGTAGTGCTTATATGCCCCAACAATGAGTTGCCACCACCTCTCACAGACCAACACCTCTGTGCTGATAGCCCACAAATCTGGTCTCCCCCAAATCTGCCCCCACTACTGCTCGAAGCAAAGGTTCACCCAGACTCCTATACAGAACCCGGCTAAGCAAAACACCTTTTTCACCACATTAAGCAAACACAAACTCCTCTGAGCAAGTGCCCCATACCATATTGCTCCATCTGTCAGCATGTACCTGAATATGTGATGTCCGCGCACTAAAGAGAAAGCGTGTGTTGACTGTTATTCACCCTCCACCACTTTAAGGGGTCGATGTCCTCACAGACGAGCACTCCATGTGCACCCTCTACACAACTCCACAGTTGAACCCACAAAAGCTCACTTGACATCAGAATTCACCCTGTGTATGACCTAAAGGCACCCTCACAACATCCTGTGGTTATGTCCCACACTAGTTCCCAACTGACTGGCACTTCCACCGGATGCAAGTCCGTCTACACTGTCGAAGTAAACCCAGCCCACTGGCAAACGGTTTCAACTGTTGAAGTTCCCACAATGTTGCTCCTATAACTCAGTCCTTACACCTTCACCCGAAGACAACCCATGCTGTTTCAATGCCTCAACTTTCTAGTCTTCACCCGAAATCAGCCCACACTATTCCAGTACCTTGGCTCTTCAGCCTTCACCCGAAATCAATTTGCATAGCTCCAGTGCCTGATCCTTTGATCTTCACCCGAAGTTTACCCACAATGCCTCCCTCCACCAGAGGACTTTATGTCTTGATGAACGCTCGCTACACGATGCTCTCAAGTAACGATGAACTCCTCTAAGCCACCTGACGTTCACTAGCCAACATGTTGACATGCTTCCAGATGTACTTCAAACTGGAGTCACTCCGCAAGAGTATGGAGGTTGCGCTTGTAGTAAAAATCGGAGGATCCAGTGTCGTTCTCTCCCAAGGAAATTCTACAAATATAACAACAAAGCTCAACTAGCACAAGCACTTATCTTGATGGATTGCAAATGAAAATTTTTGTCTTTTCCTAACATAAAAGAGACCGAAAATATGTTGGTTTTGAGATGATGGTGGTTCAATGTTTCATGCAATAATTTAATGACTAATGAAGACGATAAAATCTAGTTTTATGCAATTTAGAAGAAAGGCTTGGACATGGTTGTTTCGATCCACCAATTCACAACAAGGGTTTCCAATGAGAGGTTTATAACTAAAATCAAGAATCACACCTTGAATTCTTGATTCAGAAAATATCGACTATAAAAATGTGAGTTTTTGTTTGATTGAGCATGAAGAGGGAATCTATAATTGGCACCCTAGAATCAATCCTTAGACATGTGCAATACCTATACCAAACATTGATTTGTGCATAAATATTGCCAAGGGGTTATGAATCTAAGTTTTTCTAATGAATCTCATACTAAATCAAATGAAACCATGAAATTTTAAGGATATGCCATTGAAGTTCATACAACTCATTTTTCACCCTTTGAAGATCTTTGGGGGATTTTCATAACCACATCCAAGGGGTATTTAGCTACTAGAATCCATGTCAAAGAGCATAAAAGAAGACAAATCTACCATTAAACTATATAGAACTAGTGTTTGGTTACTAAGAAAGTGAGGGAAAGTGGCAAGAAAATGAGAGAAAATGGCTTGAAAGAGTAGAAAACATTCACTTCATATATATATCAAGCATTCATTTACAATGATCCAAAAATAATAAATGACAACAAATACAAAGCATTAAATTAAATCTAACTAAAAACCTTACAAAATAACAAAAGTCCCCTTTTTGAAGCTTATTCTCTGTCCAGTTTCTGCAGAAAATAACCTAGAATGCACTTTGTCTCGTATATACAGCTTTTATACTCTGTAGAAAAATAGTCTGTACACACCAATCGATCGACCGATCGAACGGTCCAGGCGATCGAACGCCCGATCGATCGCAAAACTGACCCCTCTGAAGTTTGTCTCTGTGTAGTCTCTTGGGGAAATTTCGACGTCACCGATCGAACGACCGATCGATCGAAAAAACGCCCTCTCTAAAGTTTGCTGGAGAAGGTCGAACAGAGAATCACTGATAGATCACAAGATCACCGATCGATCGGCCGATCGAACGTTCCGTGGACCGTTCGATCGCGTGATCGATCGGTCGATCGATCGGTCATCCTTAAATTTGCCCATTTGCCTTGGTTTAAGCTCCAATTCTTGTAAGAAGTGCACAAAAGGAGTTTCAATGCATTTTAGGATTAAAAATACTAAATTAACACTAAAATTCAACTAATCAACTAACAATTTAAGTCTAAAGATTACTATTTCTAAGAGTAATCAACACCCCCCAACTAAACCTTTGATAGTCCCTATCAAAGTATGAGAGAAAAGACAAAAATATACACATGTATTAACCTTATTCAAATCAAATCTCCATCCATCTAGGTTGTAAACCATCGCAAGGCAAAGGCATAAAGCATGAAAGAAATAAAACACATTGACGCGTACTACCAATGACATATGACCCTAATGATTCAAAACTCGTACAATTATGTCCTCGATGCTTCGATCCAAGTCTCACAAGGCATACACTCAACTTTGAACATGAACACTCATGGTCCCTCAATGGAAAACTCTTTTAATGAGTAAATGTATAAACCATGCAAGTAGAGCAATTCCGAAACAAAAAACGAATAAATTGTAAGTGTATCGACTTGGCATAGCTTCATGAAGGAATATTCACAGCTTAAGCATAATCTAGAAAATTAACGTTAATGCCTTATACACAATTGAATTAAAGATTAATGTATCTTCGGATATCTAGGCCATAAGGGTGATGAATGAAAGAAGAGTCATGTAAGAGGATAGAAAGTGGTAAAAGGTTTCAACATATGCATGCACATTACACATGATGATCAATGATATTCACTTTCGCACTTCCAATCTTTTGAATCACTTTTGCAATCTTCCTTCACCTCACTTCTTTTCTATTTGATTCTCTTTTTTTTTTTTTTTAAGGGTACACCTTTTCATCCCTTTCTCTCTATATATATTTTTCTTTACTCTTCAACTCCATACACTTCCAACTTTACATAAATAATAGCAATGCATCTATTGGCATTAACAATTTTTAAACTTTTGCACATGCATATGAACATTTAGGAGAAGAAAAAATACACATGAAATGGCTCAGTGGAATGAAATGGCCTATGTGTTTAGAATCCGAAGAATACAACAAATCAAAACTTCAAAAGTGTATAAGGGGTCAATAAATCTATCTAACACTCAAACATGTAAACCAAAATCAAAATATAATGAAGCTATTCAATGAATGAGGATCAACAAAAATAATCTTGAATAAATGTGATTCACTCTTCAAAGGCGATAAATAGGCTCTAAAGCTCACACGGTAAAAATTTCCACCTTATAAGGACATGCATGCATAAGAATGAAACACAAGGCATCGCATAACATGTTAGTCCGCAACAATGTGAATTGTCTCTTATAATGATTTTATGCCAAAAACTTACAATGTCTCATAATCTCTAAGGTGGGTTAATCATTAACTCAAATTTAATCAAAAACATGGTATGGTACTTGTTTGAAACAACCTTGACACCTCCATCACAAAAAAAAAAAAAAAAAAAAAGAAATGATATCAATATTTAAGGACATAGCTAAGGTGTCAAGTTATAGAAAAGAGCGATACGAATACCATACAATACCCATTACCTCGGTCGGAACAATACATGCGATATGGATATCAATCAAAAAGGATATCTGTAACTAAAATGCCAAAATATACCCGGAATAGACAAAAGAACACAATAAATGTATACAAAAAGGGTATGCCACAATAGGAAAGATCACTATACAAATAGCTTAAAAAATAAATACATCCACTATAATAAAAAAGATTTAGATACATCATATGAAATTAAATGCTATGAAGTGCACAATGCATCTAATCTAACTGGAGATCCGAAAAGAAGTCTTTATCATCATCCGGAGGAGGCTGGCCAAGGTGCTGGATAATCTCCTGGAGTCGAATGGACTGTGTTTGTTGCTGCTGCTGAATGTCAGTCAGCTGACCCTGAAGTGCAGCAATGGTCGTGTCCTGGACATCTAATCTAGCCATAATGTCGGCCTGCCATTGCTGGCGCTTTGCCTGCTGAGTGGTCAGCAGCTCCTGAATGGCTGCCAAAGTCTGAAGTAACGTCCCCTGAGCTGGCTCCTCCTGAGCCTGAGCCTGAGCCTGGGGCTGCGCTGGCTGCCCTGTCTGATCCTGCCGTTGCTCCCCTGACTAGGTCTCCTCCTGAGTCTGAGAAGGCGGCTGCTGAGAAGACAAGTGAGCTGAACTAGCTGACCCCCTCTTCTTCGTTAACTGCCCTACCGCCCTCTTCTCTGTCTTCTAGTCTATGTCAGTCGAGGAAGAAAGTAACACAACATCTGCAACACTAACCCCTGCCGCCCTAATCCTCGCTGTCAGAAAACAACCAAAGGGGATGCTGGACTGGGGAGTAGCAACCTGAGTCGCGGCCCACAATGCCATATACATGAAGTGGGGCAAGTCAATAGTCCTGCCTGTGCCAATAGCCCACATTAACTGCCCCCGCATCCTACTGCACTCCACCGTCCTCTCTAGTGGAAAGATCGAATCGCATGTCCAAAGAAACAGCGGGTGGTATTTGGGGGCAAGCTACCTAATCCTGATCTGGGAAGCGGTCCAGGACTCTCCCGGTGCTAAAATCTCGGCGCACATCTCCTCATGAGATGGTGGATGCTCCCCATCATAAGAGAACTGAGGGTTAGCAACCCTCGGTATACCAAACTGCTCAGCAAAGGAATCCGGGGTGATAACAACATCCCTACCCCGAACCCAAGAACGAATAATATGTCTGTCGCCACCAACGGGGTTCGATGAAATGTTAGCCATGAACTCTGCCACGAGGGTGGCTGAGTACTGGCCTCTAAAGGAAGCTAACCCTAACCACCAGCGTTCAGTCAATGGCTTGAGCCAACGATATGGCTCACCATCAAACTGACTCACGGACCAACGCCTCTCCACTACTACCTTACGGGCGCTCCACACCTGTCCAAACTCTCACTCCTGATCTCTTCCCTGGAAGCGAGTAGTATCAAACTCTCCCTCTCTCTCCCTCCTAGCATGCTCACGCTGGAGTTGCTGAAACTGGGTCAGAGTCTGAGAAGTCCTCGCCCCAGCTGTACCCTCAATACTTCTAATCTCAATCATAACTCTCTAACTAAGCTAAGTACAGCTGGAAATGAAAAGAATGGACAAAGATCGGCGAAAGGAATACCTCTCGAAGCGCAAAAAATAGTGAACAGGCAAGACAAAGTCCACCAAAGTGAGCTGGTAAGGCCTCGCTGCTCCGATATATAAACAGACTCTCGAAACTCTCAAATACTCATGAGCGAAATGAGAATGAACAGTGAAACAGTGGGTTTTTATAGACAGCTCGGTCACCGATCGATCAGCTCTTAAACCGATTGATCGCCTCGCGGACCGATCAAAATGGAGCACCACCGATCGAATGGCCGATCGATCGATACTGCTCCTTTTTGATCGGTACGGTATAAGCCCGATCGATCGCTAGTCTTCACCGATCAATCGCAACGTACACGATCGATCGGTTTGGCCCACCGATTGATCGCAAATACAGCTGCTCTGAAGTTCTGCAGAAATTTTCAGAATTTTCCACAACAACATGACAATGGTGCCCCCCCCCCCCCCCCCCCAAACTGGAATCATGCCATGACCTTAAGGCATGAGGAAAATGGATGAAAAAAAGAACAACGGGGTGGGCGGGACCCTCGGGAAATACAAATGTACACAACTAACTACCAAAAAGAAAAGAGAAAGAAACCTATAAGAAGGAATGCAAAAGAACTACTCCTAAACTATAAAACACGACAATCTAATGTCACTTAAAGGACGGTGGATCAATGAGATCCACACAATCCAACTCCCCTTGGAACTACTCAAAATACGGCTTTAACCGTTGACCATTCACCTTAAATGCCAAGCCATTTGTGAGATTTTGCACCTTAATGGCTCCATGGGAAAAACTTCTTTCACAAGGTATGGCCCGGCCCACTTACTCCGTAATTTGCCCAGAAATAGATGCAAGCGTGAATCATACAATAACACTTTTTGGCCAACTTTGAAAGTTTTTCGAATGATATGTTGGTCATGAAAGTGTTTCATCCGGGTTTTAGCAATTTTTGCATTTTCAAAGGCATCATTGCGGAGTTCATCTAACTCATTGAGTTGGAGTTTGCGGTGGGTACCCGCAACATCAATATCCTCATTACATTGACGAATCGCCCAATATGCTTTATGCTCAATTTCGATGGGAAGATGACAGGCCTTCCCGTACACAAGTCTATAGGGTGATGCACTAAGAATGGTTTTATAACCCGTGCGGTATACCCACAATCCATCGGTTAATCTAAGAGACCAATCTTTCCTATTTGGATTGACGGTTTTCTCGAGAATGCGCTTGATTTCCCGATTGGCCAACTCAACTTGCCCTTACATTTGAGGATGGTATGGTAATTCCACCTTATGGACCACTCCATAGTTACACATTAAAGACGCGAAGGGCTTGTTACAAAAATGCGAACCGCCATCACTTATCATGGCACGAGGCATGCCATACCTACAAAAAATGTTCTCTTTCAAAAATTGCAAGACCACTTGGTGGTCATTGCTTCGGGTGGCAATTGCTTCCACCCACTAAGAGATATAATCTATCGTAACAAGAATAAAAAGGTACCCACACGAGTTAGGAAACAGTCCCATGAAATCAATCCCCCAACAATAAAATATTTCCAAAATAGTGATGGAGTGAAGAGGCATCATGTGCCTCTTAGAAAGTGTTCCTAACTGTTGGCACCTATCGCAAGCTAGACAAAAAGTATGTACATCCTTGAACATGGTGGGCAATAAAGCCCACATTGCAAAATTTTGGCCGTGGTTTTCTTGGAGGAGAAGTGTCCTCCACAAGCATGAGAGTGACAAAACTCTATTACTTGTTGAAATTCATGATTTGGGACACACCGGCGAATGATTTGGTCCGGACAATACTTAAACAAGTGAGGATCATCCCACAAAAAATAGCGCACATTCTGGAAGAATTTACGCTTGTCAATGACCATGTGGAAGGAACCTCACCGGTGACAAGGAAGTTTGCAATGTCCGCAAACCAAGGGGTTGAAACTTGCTCAACGGCACTCACATGCATGAGATGCTCATCCGAGAAGTGCTCCTTGATAAGGGTTGGGTCCATGGCTCGCCCATTTAAGGGAAGTCGAGACAAGTGGTCCACAACTATATTTTCAACCCCTTTTTTATCACGTATTTCAATATGAAATTCTTGGAGCAAAAGTATCCATCGAATGAGGCGCGGTTTTGTATCGAGTTTTGTGAGGAGATACTTTAGGGCTGCATAGTCGGTGTAGATGATGACCAATGACCCAATCAAGTAAGACCTTAATTTGTCTAATGTAAAAACCACGGCAAGGTGTTCCTTCTCAATTGTGGTATAGTTGATTTGAGCTTCATTGAGAGTTCTAGAAGCATAATAAATGACATATGACTTCTTATCAACTTTTTATCCTAGGATAGCCCCCACGGCATAGTCGCTAGCATCACACATTAGCTCAAATGGAAGAGACCAATTAGGTGCTCGAATGATTGGGGCTGTGGTGAAAAGTTCCTTCAACTTGTCAAAAGCTTGTTGACAAGAGGATGTCCACTCAAAGGGAACATCTTGGGACAAAAGATGACACATGGGCCTAGAGATTGCACTAAAACCCTCAATGAAACGCCGATAGAAACCGGCATGCCCAAGAAATGATCTAACCTCCTTCACACACGTCGGGGCGGGCAATTTTTGAATAAGTTCAATTTTTGCTTTATCTACTTCAAGCCTTTCGGCCGACACAATATGCCCTAAAACTATACCACTAGTAACCATAAAATGACATTTTTCCCAATTGAGCACAAGGTTACTCTCCTCACATCTCATCAAAACTTTTCCTAAATTATTAAGACAACCTTCATAAGTATCCCCATAGATGAAAAAATTATCCATGAAGACTTCAACAATTTGCTCAATCATGTCGCTAAATATACTCATCATGCATCTTTGAAATGTCGCTGATGCATTACATAACCCGAAGGGCATACGTTTATAAGCATATGTGCCAAAGGGACAAGTGAAAGTTGTTTTGGCTTGATCATCAAGGGCTACATCAATTTGATTGTACCCCGAATATCCATCTAGGAAACAATAGAAAGCCCTACCGGACACTCTTTCTAGGACTTGATCAAGGAAGGGTAAAGGGAAATGGTCCTTTCGGGTCACATTATTGAGGCGGTGATAATCAATGCACATTCGTCACCCGGTTTGCACACGGGTTGGCACTAACTCATTGTTGTCATTTCTTATCACCGTGACACCCGATTTCTTAGGCACCACTTGGGTCGGACTAACCCATTTCGAATCGGAGATGGGGTAAATGATACCCACATCTAGCAATTTTAAAACCTTACCTTTAACCACTTTCTTCATATTGGGATTCAATTGCCTTTGCATTTGACGAATGGATTTAGCCTCCTCTTCTAAAAAAATGCGGTGAGTGCACACGAGAGGACTATTCCCATGAAGGTCGGCGATAGTCCATCCTAGGGCTTTTCTATGTTTCCTAAGCAATGTTATTAACCCTTCCTCTTGGCTCTCAGACAAGCTAGAGGAAATCACAACCGGGTACGACTCCCCATCCCCTAAAAATGCATACTTTAAGTTGAAAGGCAAAGGCTTCCTCTCGGGAATGGGAGGCTTCTCCTCCGAAAGAATTGGTTTCTCGGCACTAGGGTGGAGGGGTTCAAAAGAAGGGGTCCATTGACCCACATGTAACACTCCTCTCTCTCACCCTCTAAATGAGAAAATTCACTTGACGCCATACCCTCACTATCAAGTGAAGCATATGGCGGTTCACCTCTCACTAATGCCCACTCCAAAGGGTCCTCAAAAATCTCCCGCTCAAAGTGTTCTTATACTATGCTCTCTATGATGTCTACCTCCCAGATGTCCTCACATTCCCCCTTTTGATTGGCAACCGAAAAGATGTTAAGCTCGAAGGTGGTGTTGCCAAAAGATAATTTCACTAACTCATTCTTACAATGAATGATGGCATTCGAAGTAGCTAGGAAAGGGCGTCCCAAAATCACAGGAATTTGGTTGTGAGCTATACAACTCTCAACAGGTTGCGTGTCTAGGACAATAAAATCAACCGGGAAGCAAAAGTTATCAACTTGGATGAGAACATCCTCGATGATACCTCTTGGAACCTTTATAGAACGATCCGCCAATTGCAAGGTAACACGAATAGGGCTTAACTCTCCTAGGCCAAGTTCCTTATACACTGAAAAGGGTAAAAGGTTGACACTAGACCCTAAGTCTAACAAGGCACCATCGATCTTGGAATTCCCAATGGTACAAGAAATAGTAGGACATCCGGGGTCCTTGAATTTTGGTACAGTTTACATTGCAAAATCGCACTTTGATTTTCATTCATCACGGCGGTTTCCTTGACATGCAACCCTCACTTAAAAGTGCATAAGTATTTAAGAACTTAGCATGAGAAGGTATTTGCTTGATTGCGTCAAGGATAGGGATGTTGACCTTTACTTATTTGAACACTTCATAAATTTCCGCATTTAGAAGTTCATTTTTTGGTTTGGTCAACCTTTGCGGGAAGGGAGCATGTTTGACTATGTCCCTTCTCTTATCCCTCTTACTTTCACTCAAAATCTCGATAGGATTGGCTAAGTTCTCCCCCCCTTCTCTCGGCTCTTTTTCCTCTTTCTCTTTTTCTTCTTGACCAACACTCTTCCTAGAAGTCTCATCCCGAGGTGGGATAGTTTTGTCAATGGTCTTGCCACTTCTAAGGGTGGTTATGGCTTGCACTTGGTCATGACTCGTACTAGGGTCATTCTTACCCTCGGTTATGCGCACTTGCCTAACCGCCGGGTTAGGTTGAGGTTGAGCCGGGAATCTTCCCGGGACATTTTGGGTCAAAGCTTGTGTCAATGTAGACATTTGCTTTTGGATGTCCTCAAGTAACCTAAAGTGTTGGTCTAGCACCTTCTCTTGTTTATCAACCCTTGAACTAACCCCCCTCATGTCATTGGCAAGTTGGTAAACATTGTCCTCTATGAGCTTCCTATGGAGGGGTTGGTATGGTCTTGGTTGATTTTGGAATTGGGTTACGGGTGCTTGTTGGTAAGGTGGAGGTGGATGTTGTGGTTGGAGTGCTTGTGGGGGTGGAGGTGCTTGGTATGATTGAGGGTTTTGATACCCTCCTTGGTAGTTGTGGGAGTTTGAAGTCCCTTCATTGTTCCTCCACCCAAAGTTGGGATGATCTCCATCCCGGGTTGTATGTGTTTGAATAGGGGTTGCCCCCTCCTCTTGATTATTGGCCAATTGCGTTAACTTGGCCATGCAAAGCCTCCTTCACACCTGGAATGATTGGGCATGAAGAGGTGGTATGATCCGAGGTTTCACACGCAAGACAACATACTTCTCTCATCTTCTCACTCTCTACCGATTGAACTTTTTTCACCTCAAGAGCCTCTAATTTTCTTGCCAAGGTAGCCACCCTAGCATTGACATCATCAACTTCCTTGAGTTGATATCTTCCCACCCCTTGTTGGATTGAGCGTCCCTCGGGATTTTGGGTCTCGGTAAGTGCCCAATCTCTAGCCTTATTTGCTAAGTTATCAAAATAATCGTATGCCTCATAGGGTTGCTTATCAAAAAACGTCCCCGCACACATAGACTCGACAAATTGCTTGAGTTGGGGTGTCAAGGAAGAATAAAATGTGTTGATGACATGCCAATCGGCAAAACCGTGATGGGGGCAAGAATTTAAGAGGTCTTTGAACCTCTCCCAACATTGAAAGAAAGTTTCCCCCAATAAAGGAGAAAACTGTGAAATTTGCCTTCGAATGGCCTCAGTTCGATTTTCAGGAAAAAATTTGCTCAAAAATTCCCCTTGGAGAGTAGCCCAAGAATGGATGGACATGGGTCACAAGGAATTGAACCAAAGCTTAACTTTGTCCTTCAAACAAAATGGGAAGAGTTTCAACAAAAATACTTCCCTTGGATATGAGTTGTCCATAGCAATTGAACAAGCATCCTCAAATTCCTTAAGAAAAATGTAGGGTTGTTCTGAATCCATCCCGTGGAATTGAGGCAACATTTGCATCATTCCCGACCTAATGTTTAGAATGTTGTGATGGGGCGGGAAAACAATGCACGATGTTGGTGCTTGCCTTGGTGGGTTTAGGTAGTCCCGGAGAGTCCGTATAGGGGGGTCGCCACGTCGCCATGATGGCTCCCTCTTTCAAACTCCTCGTGACCTTCCGGGTTGATTTGGACATTTGGATGCAATGGTTGAATGTTAGGTAAGCCGGGTTCATTGGGATTTGCCATTGGAATGAAACCTAAGTTGACCATTAATGGTAAGCTAGGTGTTGGTGAAGATGTGCTTGCGCTCTTAATGCTCTCAATCCTCACAAGGCGATGATGTTTGTCCCTCGTGAAATATGACATGCAAGAATGAATGCACACATAAGGTTGGACCGATAGGGTCGTTCAGCACATCATACATAATTCCCTAGGCCGGACAATGACTTTTTTTCAATTCTAGGCCGGACAACGGCTTTTTCTCAATTCAACTCCGTACCTCCAATCTCCACATTCAATAAGCGTACCACCAATTCAAAACTTGAACACACTAGCCTAGCTCCACTAAATACTCCCGAAGAGGGATAATTTCTTAACAAAAATGCAATGCAATTATACTATATCAAACAAAAGAAACTAGAGAAAAGAAGAAATAAAAAAAATAATCCTAAAAAATAAAACACCTTAAGGGAAATAAGAGTGTACCGAGGCCCGAAGCCCGTAGATGCTTCCCTCGGGGGTGGTGATGAAATCCACCATTTTTGTGTGTTTTTTTTTTCTTTTGCTTGCTCTTCTTTTTTTTTTTTCAATTTTCTTCCGCAATCCTTAGCTTTCGTCCAGTGTAGCTTTTGCCTACGAATTCCCCGGCAAGGGCGCCAAAACTTGACACGCTTCCAGATGTGCTTCAAACTGGAGTCACTCCGCAAGAGTACAGAGGTCGCGCTTGTAGTAAAAATCGGAGGATCCAGTGTCGTTCTGTCCCAAGGGAATTCTACAAATATAGCACAAAGCTCAACTAGCATGGGCACTTATCTTGATGGATTGCAAATGAAAATTCTTGTCTTTTCCTAACATAAAAGAGACCGAAAATATGTTAGTTTTGAGATGATGGTGGTTCAATGCTTCATGCAATAATTTAATGACTAATGAAAACAATAAAATCTAGTTTTATGCAACTTAGAAGAAAAGCTTGGACATGGTTGTTTCGATCCACCAATTCACAACAAGGGTTTCCAATGAGAGGTTTATAACTCAAATCAAGAATCACACCTTGGATTCTTGATTCAGAAAATGTCGACTATAAAAATGTGGGTTTTTGTTTGATTGAGCATAAAGAGGGAATCTATAATTGGCACCCTAGAATTAAACCTTAGACATGTGCAATACCTATACCAAACATTGATTTGTGCATAAATATTGCCAAGAGGTTATGAATCTAAGTTTTTCTAATGAATCTCATACTAAATCAAATGAAACCATGAAATTTTAAGGATATGCTATTGAAGTTCATACAACTCATTTTTCACCCTTTGAAGATCTTTGGGGGATCTTCACAACCACATCCAAGGGGTATTTAGCTACTAGAATCCATGTCACAGAACATAAAAGAAGACAAATCTACCATTAAACTATATAGAACTAGTGTTTGGTTACTAAGAAAGTGAGGGAAAGTGGCAAGAAAATGAGAGAAAATGGCTTGAAAGAGTTGAAAACATTCACTTCATATATATATCAAGCATTCATTTACAATGATCCAAAAATAATAAATGACAACAAATACAAAGCATTAAAGTAAATCTAACTAAAAACCTTACAAAATAACAAAAGTCTCCTTTTTGAAGCTTATTCTCTGTCCAGTTTCTGCAGAAAATAACCTAGAATGCACTTTGTCCCGTATATATAGCTTTTATACTCTGTAGAAAAACAGAGTCTGTACACATCAATCGATCAGTAGGCTACCGATCGAACGGTCCAGGCGATCGAACACCCGATCGATCGCAAAACCGACCCCTCTGAAGTTTGCTTCTGTGTAGTCTGTTAAGGAAATTCCGACGTCATCGATCGAACGACCAATCGATCGAAAAAACGCCCTCTCTGAAGTTTGTTGCAAAAGGTCGAACAGAAAATCATCGATCGATCGCAAGATCACCGATCGATCGGCCAATCGAACGTTTCGTGGACCGTTCGATCGGGCGATCGATCAGTTGATCGATCGGTCATCCTCAAATTTGCCCATTTGCCTTGGTTTAAGCTCCAATTCCTCTAAGAAGTGCACAAAAGGAGTTTCAATGCATTTTAGGAGTAAAAATACTAAATTAACACTGAAATTCAATTAATCGACTAACAATTTAAGTCTAAAGATTACTATTTCTAAGAGTAATCACATGTATCACAACGAGGCAAGACCACCGCAAAATATGCAACAACAAAATATGCTCTCCATAAATACCAACAGCCAAGCGCAGAAATGAGCACAACCATTAAGTCAGCACAAAGCTAACAAAGTAACCATGCAATAATACAGCAAAGCTGCCAACGATTTTGGCCAACTCAATGGTCAAATGAAGGTAAGCAAATTCCCATAACACGAAGCAAGCTCTTTCGCACAAGCTCAAATACTGCAAAAACAACCCACCAATCCAACAAAGTAGCACTACTAGCTATGCACCAAAATCAATGATCTGACACACAGAAATATCTATGCACTACTAAGTCGGTCCCATACACATCCTTAAGACGGCCTGCTGCACTGTGCACCACGACCACAATAAAAGGACCAAGCGCCAATCTAAAGCTTGTTGAAGCGGCCATTCTAAAGAAAGTACCAAAGGGGTTCAAACAGGAACCAAGTCCACTGATACCATAAGATTTCAACCCACATAGACTGGAAACTGCTAGCTCGGGCCACCAATCCATTCATCATAAGATGGAATGACACTCGCTCCACCGTAAAACTGACAACCAACAATCTGAAGCAAACATCCCACTGAGAGAAGTCCACCACAACTGAAGAGAATGCCCATACAGATAAGAGAAGTAACACCCAATTAATGCACACCACGAATGGTTAGTGCTCTGATACCAACTGTCATAGGCTGGCAGGTCGAGCACCACACGGTGATAGTAATACGATCTGGCATGATCATACGCAACGGAAATAACCCGTGAGGCGACTATGCACCAAGCAATAGTCCTGCCAAACTCAAACACTGAGGTATAAGAATATGCGCTCATCTAGGATTCATCCGTAAAGCCCCGCATATCATGTTAAGCTCCGTCCTCCAATGTTTAAGCCTTTTGGCTAACCTAAGCTATAGGCGATAGCAACTCCATTCTCAAATGTGCACACATATGACAAGTAATGTGCTTAGTGCTAGTCCCTCTCAAAACATAAGCAAGATAGCAATGTGTAAGAGGACATGCGTGTGAGCTAAACATCACCCATTAGGTACGACGTCTCCATCCATGAAGCTCTTAGCGCCCCGCGTCAAGGCTGTTGCCCACAAAGGTAGGCACCACCAAATAACAAACGTCACGCAAGTGCACACGAAACACACGACATGCAAGTGTGCACACCAAGGCCCAATCCGTCATGAGTATAAGCCCCGCCATGGCATGGATATAGCATAGAGGATGGGAATGTCATAATTCCATCCTCGATGCTAATGCCCAATGTCTGCCCCACCGAACACAAAGCCGCCCATGTAGCCCCTTGACTAGCATGAGGACGGTAACTGATTGCTCTTGAATAGTGCAATTTATATCCGCTAGTGTACGGTTGCGATGCAATAATAATATCTCGGTAAGTCCAAGGTTGATCCACAAGGACCACAAAAAATAAACTTAATCTGGCAAGGTCTACAATCATAACAAAATAATAACGAGCTCAGAGTCAATTAGAATCATAGGAAAGCTTCCAAAAAGAAAATAAAAATCAATTGTTGGAGATGATTGATCTAAATTATCAAATAATAAAATTAAACTAATTTTTAGGGATGTGTTCAAATATTATAAAAAAAAGGTCTTGGCAAGGTTTGATCGAGTAATAGGCCTATAGGTAGGTTCCCAAGATAGTTTTGATTAAAGAAACTCAAGATTTGATTACCCTTTTGGAGTTGATATTCAGTTACTTACTAGTATTCATACTAGGGTCCCATTCATACTCGTCCCAGTTTATAAACCTGTCTACAAGATATGTTTGAAGCTTAATCAAGAATAGTAGATTCTTAAAGTACTCTTAATAGGAATGTATATGCAATTATAATCAATATCCTTATTAGAAATTCTAGGTATATATATCCGTGCTTACAAATCAGTCTATACATACATGCTAAATATGATCAAGAATATTGTTTTCAAAGATATTCATGGGCAAGGAAATAAATCTTGATCCAAGATCTTGAAATCTTGGAAAATAAATAACTATATTGAATCTCTACCTGTAACCTAGTTACTTTCTCAACCCATACCAATAACAGATTTAGCTACTAAAAAATATTATAAAGATTGCAAGAATGAAAATAATAATTAAAGAAAGAAAACGCTGCATTAAAGAAATATAATCTGGAATTCACAATAAGAACAAGAAAGAAAACTAAAGATAAAACGAAAGATTAAAGATGCCCCCTTGAAAGATGAAAAGATTCGTAGCCTCCAAAGGATTGGATGATTCCTCCTTCCAAACCTTAGAAAAACCCTAGAATTCTTCTCCTCCTTCAGAACATAGAACTCCTAAACCTATTCTACTACCTCCTAATCTATCTCTAACTAAAAAGTGAATTAATCTATATATCCCGTCGTTAGTCGTATGGACGACTTCTACTGAGTGCTCAGATAGGCTGGGTCATTTTACCAAAGTTGTAAGTCTCGAAAAGTTATATGAAATTGACATATTATGGGCCTAAATAGCCTTTCTGGTTCTCGAGATATGGCATTCCAAAGTTCCAGCTCTACGTGTTTCAAAAGCTTGTACCACAGCATCAGCAGCTTGTACCTTGACAGCAAACTCTTGAAACTTACGATTAAATTGCATTTGAAATCATTCCATTTAAGTTCAAAACCTACACAAAGCATTATAAACTCAATTAATATCAAAACATAACTAAAAAGACTTATATACTCATAAACTAATGCTAATAAAATACTAATTAAGGCCTTATAATTGCACTTTTAAAGAGCAATCAGTAACCACGTACCACAACCGGCCCCCAAGTCTCGCCCACTCCCTTAGGGGACTCACTTAAGTGATGTCCCTTTCAGTAGCACCAGGAGGTAGTAGAGTCAATACCAAACCCCTCCTTATAATAGCATTCTAAGCCATCTTCAAATTTGTAGGAGAAAACATTCTACCCCCTCGAGGAGTTATAATTCATAAATTCAATAAATATGAAAAATATAAATTATGAGATTGTCATGCCACCAGCCAACCATGCTCAGACATGCCCCACGCTAAAGTCCCTCGCGGCCCCAGACGTGCCACGGGTGGAAACTCGTGACGCATAGGCTTGTATATCTTCTCATTCTTCACCACTAATATCACATGGATACCACGAATCATAAGGACCTTTCAAGGGTTGTAATAGGGTTTAGGATCAAGGTGGAAAATATTTGAAAATGTAGTTCAAAAGCCATCGAAACTAGTGGAGCAAAAATGAATCAACTTAAGTTTGAATATATAATACATGTAAAACCAATCACTCAATTCAGCAGTTTTTGCCTTGGTATATATCCCATATAAACAGACCCATTCCTCAGAATTTTAGAAGGGATTATGAATATAAACAGTTTGTAACATTAAAAGCAATTTCCTCCATCACTTCCCTTCTTCCTTGTTTTTATTTTTCTTTTTTTTCTTTATTACATCAACAATGGAACTCACGAATTGAGAATGAAAATATGTTCCATTTCACCAACCATAGCCCTACCACAAATCTAGACACCCCCACACTTATTTCTTGTGCACCCATACGTATCATAACGATGAACAATACTCCACTAGTTCTACGGCTTAGGTAAAGGCATTGTTTTTTTTTTGGGTTTAAAGCTTGTAATGTGAGTTCACAATAAACGAAAAAACAACAAAAAAAGCTCAAAGGGGTTCAACAAAAGGAAAAATTAATTACAAGACATGTCATTTGGCTTATGTAGCTTATAACAATGAGGGCCTTAATCATGTTCTTGCATGCATGTGCCAATATGACCTTAAAGAGAATCAAGGCAAGTTCTAGATAAACAAATCCATGGAAGAATATTTCACATGAAAGAAAATATTGAGACTGATATGGATGTGTCAGTCTAAAGGCTCAAAATCTCACTAGTTTTTGTCTACTAAATTTAGTCACTCCAGTTTCAAGAAAAATAAGTAGACTAATGAATTCTAAGTTGGAAGACTACTTATTCAATCATGTTATGAATTCTTCAAGCTTAATTGAATCTTGTTCACGACATGCACAACCAAAAATCATTGAAAACCACAAAAACAAAAACAAATAGCAAAATCTTTTTTTTTTTCAAAAAATTATTTTTTTTAATGAAAATAAATTAAAATACAAAAACACAACCTAAATCCCCTCCCCCACACTTAAAACTTACATTGTCCTCAATGTAAAGTGAAATGCAAAGAAATGGCAGAAATAACCAATATATAAACGCGAAAATAAGAAAAGAAAAACAAACTTCCTTTGGGTTGCCTCCCAAGCAGTACCTTTGTTTATTGTCATGGGCTCGACTCAATGTTTCCTTATTCAATCAGTACAAATTGGATCCTTAAGGTCCAGTTTCTCCACATTCTTTACTCAGAAACCTTTATAGAATTGCTTAAGTTTATGGCCATTCACCTTGAACATTTTGGAAGTGGCTAAACTTTGAATTTCAACTGCACCATAAGAAAAAACATTAATAACAACAAAAGGTCCAATCCAACGAGAACGCAACTTACTCAGAAACAAACGAAGCGGTGAATGGTATAGAATGACTTTTTGACCAATTTTAAACTCCTTTCTAGAGATCATCTTGTCATGAAAAGCCTTCATCTTTTCCTTGTAAATCGTTGCATTCTCATATGCATCATTGCGAATTTCCTCTAACTCTTGTAGTTGCAACTTCCTGTGTTCTCTACTTTCATCCATCTTTATGTTGAAACGCTTGATAGCCCAATAACTTTGTGTTCTAATTCAACTAGAAGGTGGCATGGTTTCCCAAATACCGATCGATAAGGTGACATACCAATGGGCGTCTTTTATGCAGTTCTATACACCTACAAAGCATCATCTACTTGCAAACTCTAATCTTTTCTACTTGAATTGAACGTCTTTTCAATGATGGACTTGATCTCTCGATTTGACACTTCCGCTTGTCCACTAGTTTGCGGATGATAAGAAGTTGACACCTTGTGCGTTATATGGTACTTTCTTAGTAAAGTCGACACAGTTCGATTGCAAAAGTGAGTGCCTCGGTCACTTATTAGAACTTTTAGAATTCCAAACCTGGAGAATATGTTAGACTTGATAAGATTTGTAACAACTTTAGAATCATCAATCTTGGTAGCTTTAGCTTTCACCCATTTCAAGACATAATCAACAGCAAGCAAAATATAAACATAACTGAAAGATGCAGGGAATGGTCCCATGAAATCGATGCCTCAAACATAAAAAATTTCACAAAATATTATAAGGGTTTGTGGTATCTCATTCCTTTGGGATATATTACCTGTCTTTTGACAAGGATCGCATAACTTACAAAAAGAATATGAATCTTGGAATAAAGATGGCCAATAGAAACCACATTCTAGCACTTTTCTTGTCGTCCTCTTAGCTCCAAAGTGACCTCACAAGCACAAGAATGACAAAAGGTTAGAATAGAAATAATTTTAATTTCAGGAATGCACCTTTTGATCACTTAATCTGCATAATGCTTCCATAAGTATGGGTCATCCACACATAGTATTTGGCATCACTCTTGATATTATCTCTTTGAGCCTTAGACAAACCCAGAGGTAATATATTAGTAACCAAATAATTTACAATATCTGCATACCAAGGAAATGTCACACTCGTATAGAATAATTGCTCGTCAGGGAATATTTTCTGTAGCTGAAGTTCATCCTTCACATAAACTAAACGACTCAAATGATCTGCGACCCGATTTTTTGTCCCTCTTTTGTCTTTGATCTCCAAATCAAATTCACTCAAGAGAAGTATCCATCTAATTAATCATAGTTTTTTGTCTTTCTTTATCATCAAATAACGAAGAGCTGCATGATCAGAGTAAACAATGACTTTAGTACTAAGTAAATAAGATCGAAACTTTTCTAAAACAAAAACAACAGCTAAAAGTTCTTTTTCAGTAGTAGTATAATTTCTCTGGGCATCATTTGAAGTTCTTGAAGCATAATAAATGGTATGAGACACTTTTCCAATTCTTTGACCCAAGATAGCGCCTACTGCATAATTACTTGTGTCACACATTATCTCCAAAGGAGCGTTCCAGTCAGGAGGCTGGATAACTGGGGTAGAAGTCAACAGTTCCTTCAGTTTATCAAACACTTGTTTACACGACTCATCGAACTCAAATGCCACATCCTTTTGTAGCAACTTGCATAGGGGTAATGCTATTTTAGAGAAGACTTTGATGAATCTTCAGTAAAAACCTGTATGTCCAAGAAAAGAACGAACTTCCCGTACACTAGTGGGATAAGGTAAAGATTAAATAATGTCAACTTTAGTTTTATCTACCTTAATTCCCCTAGATAAAATAACATAACCTAAAACTATATCTTGTTCAACCATAAAATGATATTTTTTAGAATTTAACACAAGGTTATTTTCTATTCATCTTTGAAGAACAAGTGTAAGGTTATGCAAACAATTATCAAAGGAGTTTTTATAAACTGTGAAATCATCCACAAAGACTTTTATGATATGCTCAATATAATCTGAAAATATGCTAACCATACACCTTTGGAAAGTGGTTGGGGCGTTGCAAAGGCCAAAGGGCATGTGACGATATGCAAAAGTCCCGAATGGGCATGTAAAAATTGTCTTTTCTTCATCCTTTGAAGCAATTGCAATCTGAAAATAACCTGAAAAACCATTAAGGAAACAATAGTAAGAATGACCAGCTAACCTTTCAAGCATTTGATCAATAAAAGGTAAAGGGAAGTGGTCTTTGCGGGTAACAACATTTAATTTTCTATAATCTACACAAACTCGCCTCCTATTCTGAACACAGGTAGGAACTAACTTATCATTATGATTTTTCACAATAGTTACGCCAGTCTTTTTGGGAACCATTCGAACTTGGCTAACCCAATTGCTATCCGAAATAGGATAAATCATTCTAACTTCAAGAAGTTTGATAATCTCCTTCTTCACTACATCCATCATGGGCGGGTTCAATCTTCTTTACGGTTGATGGGAAGGTTTTGCTCTCTCTTCAACTAAGATACGATGCATGCATGTAGATGGGCTAATTCCTTTAATATCTGCAATTGTCCAGCCAACAGCCATCTTATGCTCCTTAAGGACTTGCACAAGTTTTTCTTCTTGTAATGCACAAAGTTAACTGGAGATGATCACTGGTAACGTTCCTCCATTTTCAAGGAACACGTACTTGAGATGATTGGGGAAAGACTTCAAATATGGAATGGGGGCTTGGCAAACAGAGGGTAAAGGCCTCTTGTTAGAAACTTTTAACGCAACATAAGGAACGTTACTTGACTACTGTAACTTCAAAAAATCATTCAACACTGCAACAGTTTCCTACAAATCAGTACCCAAGGCTAACTCTTCATTCTCTTTCTCAAGATGCTTTCTAATGGCAACTTCCAATACATCTTTTCTATAAAGTTCAAAAACTTCCTATGCTAAAGAATCAATCACATCAATAGAATAAACAGGATTATCATTACTAAGATATTTCATAGTATCATAAACATTAAACTTAATAATTTCACCATCAAATTCCATGGTAAGTGTGCCACTATGAACATCCATATTAGTCTTGGATGTCTTTAAGAATGGTCTTCCTAACAAAATAGGGGCATTTTGGTCACTATTTTTCATATCAAGCATATAGAAATCAGCAGGGAAGACCAAATCATTAACTTACACAAGAACATCCTCAACTACACCCTTAGGATATGTATTAGATCTATCAGCCAATTGAATCACAACATCAGTTTTATTCAAAAGTCCAAGTTTCAAAGAAGCATATATAGAATATGGCATGATATTGATAGAAGCTTCTAAATCTATCATGACTTTCTCAAATCTAGTATTACCTATCGTACAAGGGATAGTAAACATACCTGGATCCTTGCACTTCACAGGGAATTTTCTTTGAATAACTACAGAAACATTCTCCCTACTCTCACCTTCTCACATCCTTTAAGTTTCTATTTCCTCTTAATTGTACACAATTCTTTAAGGAATTTAGCATAACGAGGTACTTGTTTAATAACATCTAGAAGTGGAATATTTACCTCGTATCTATGAAAAGTCTCATATAAATCTTTATTTTGCTTATCTTTTCTAGATTCTACTAAAGCCTAAGGAAAAAGAGGTATTGGTTTATAATTAGAAAGAGACGAAAACTTACGCTTAGGTACTTCATCGTCATTGGGAACGTTCCCATCTGTAATGACGTCTTTCTCCTTTTCTTGCTTGGACAATGCAGGGGCTGCCTTTACTGAAATCTCAACCTCCTTATCACTTCTCAAGATGATTGCACTTGCATTTTCTCGTAGATTTACTACCGTTTGAGAGGGTAATTTTCCCAAATTTTGAGCCTCTAGCTGACTAATTGCGGTTGCCATCTGGCCCATCTGATTTTCCAAACTTTAAATACAGGCCTTCGCCTTTTATTGAAATTGTTTCATTTCCTGTTGAAATTGCAAAGTATTAGTGGTAAGAGACTTAACAATATCTTCTAAAGACATACCAGGATTAGAAGTTTAGCCCAGTTATTGTCTAGGGGCATATGGCTGCTTATATTGCTGGCAATTTGGGCGGTTTTGAGTCACGGGCTGATTTACTTGTGGATTCCCGTAGCTAAGATTGGGGCGATCCCTCTATCCCAAGTTATATGTGCTCGAATAGGGATCATACTTTCTTTATGGTTGTCCAGGAAAATCACCTGCCGCATTCACTTGCTCAATGGGCTCCTCTTGCTCACGGGCTGATTTACTTATGGATTCCCGTAGCTAAGATTGGGGCGATCCCTCTATCCCAAGTTATATGTGCTCGAATAGGGATTATACTTTCTTTGCGGTTGTCCAGGAAAATCACCTGCTGCATTCACTTGCTCAATGGGCTCCTCTTGAAGAGTTGGACACATATTGGTTGGATGCCTTGCTACTGAACAAATTCCATAAACCTTCACCGTTTGCATATTACCTACAGCCATTTAACGAACAAGAGAAGTTAGACTTGCAATTTGTTATTCAATGGAGGAAATATTTACCTCATTGACATGCTTAGATGAGGGGTCAAGTATAATGTCAAATTGTTGAGAATTAGCCACCATATTAGCAATCAAGTTTCTCGTGGCTTTGGGAGTTTTATCCACCAGAGCTCCTCCACTATCAGCATCAATCATGCTCCTATCAATGGGTAAAAGGCCTTCATAAAAATACTAGATAAGAAGTTGCTCACTAATTTAATGAAAGGGGCAGCTTGCACATAATTTCTTGAAACGTTCCCAGTATTCGTGTAGGGACTCTCCGTTGTGTTGCCTTACACCACAAATTTCTTTTTAAATGTTGGCCGCCCTTGAAGCTGGGAAATATTTCTTAAAAAACAAGCTCTTCATCTCGTCGATGTGGTAATACTTTCAAAGGGTAAATAATAGAGCCAATCCTTAGCCTAATCCTTCAAAGAAAACGGGAAGACTCTTAATTTGATTTGCTCTTCAGTCACCCCTATGGGTTTCATACTCGTACATACTACATGAAACTCCTTTAGATGTTTGTGAGGATCTTCACCTGCAAGACCATGAAAAGTGGGCAAGAGATGTATTAGTCCCGATTTTAATTCAAAAGTAGTAGTAACATCTAAAGTAGGGAACGTTATGCATAAGGGTTATTGATTCAGATCAGGGGTAGCAAGCTCTTTCAAAGTTTGATTTCTAGCTATGACTTCCTCCTTTCCTAAATTAGAATTGCTAGCAAATAGGGAATTAAGAGTTGGATCATTCTTTGTAGAATTTCTCCAAGCTTCCCTTCTTGACCTGTGCAAAGTTCTCTCCATTTTTTAATCGCACTGCAAATCACCTTGATTAGAAGATCGACTTACAATCCTAAACAATCAAGGAACTCTAACAAACCATGAAAAACAATTCAAGAAAAATCTAGAGTAACAAAGGTAAGTAAAAATTCTACGTTAACACAAGAAAAATGCCTGAAAACCCTAGAAAACAATGGAATTTGGCCTCGATAGAGTAGGGCTAATAATCCAAAAGATTAACTAGTCTTATTCAAAATGTTGTTTTCCTTCAAAAAACTGTAGTGTCAAGGCTTAGCTCTACCGAAACCAGAATTTTGCCAACCGTAACTATCGAAATTAAAAAAGAAAATTCTTTTTTTTGGTTAAATTTCAAGAACGAAATAAGGATCACAAAAAACACAAAAATCAACTAGAATCACCCCCCGGCAACAGCACCAAAATTTGGTGTGCTGTCACAAGCAACCAAAAATAAAACCTATATCCAAAAAAAAAAAAAACAAATATGTTGCAGTATGAGTAAGGATCATTCTCACGGAGAGTGTCTAGCCTAGTTTTATGCTACGCGAACAAGGATGGGAGGGGGGAGGGTAGGGTATAGTGGAAGCAATTTTAATAAAAATAACTAAGAAACAATTCAGATTAAAGTATCAAAATCAATCAAAAGAACAAACCTTGGTCTAAGTCAACATCGACCATCGAATTTTTACAATTGATCATCGATGCACGCATATATCAATTCACTCTTTGAATATTCACCATCGGAATTATTTTCCTATCTCACTTTAGTCATAGTTAAATAGAAAACAAATGATCTCATTAACCCTAACTATTAAACAACCCAGAATAAGCACTCAAGGTTTAATCTAGTAGCAGCATTAAGAATTACAGATATCGATGAAACTAAACAACACAAGCACAAGCGGTTGCATTTAATTTAGTCGAGCGTCCTTCTTAAGATCTAATAATTCCTAACGCAGCAAATCATTAATCTTAGTTGCTCCACAAATTAGAGGAATCAAACAATTATGGATTTGATATCTAACCCAGCAGTAGATTGCAACAAATGATAAACTTGTAGGCCTCCTAGTAATTAAACAAGACAATCATAAAAATAGGCACAGAAGAACATTTGATACTCAAAGCATAAATCGAATAATGAAAACAAATTAGATCTGACATTTTATTTTTAATTCCGAGGCTTCCGTTTCATTTGATCAAGATTCAAATTTTAGCCACGCAGGGCCATGAAAAAAACTCAAAGGAGAAGTTAACGAAGAAGAGAGAAAACGTGTGTTTTTCTACTGCTTTTTCCTCCTAAAAAATATGAGAAACGCTAACTCTAAAAATAAAACAATCCCTGCTTTTATGGGCTTCTAAAAATCTGCAAATCCATAAAATCGTTCGAACGCCCTACATACCGTTCGAACGCACCGAACCACTGTTCGAACGGTACGTCGGACGCACTTCGAACAGGAAATTTGTTCTTTGTATCTTTCAAACGCACTTCGGACCTGAACTTGACGTGAACTTGTTTGACATACCGTTCAAACGCTTTCCGAATGCTTTATCCAATTTAGCACGTATTTGTCCTTTTTAAGCTAGGATTCTCTTCCTTAGCGTTCCATACCATCCTAAATCAAAATAAAAGAATAATGAGTATATTTAGGCACCAAATAATTATAAAAGACTAAACATTAAAGGAGAAAAGTATGACATTTTCATTCTCATTAATGCCCTTTTAGACTTATGGTCTAGTGTCAATCTTTTACCTTATTCAGTTTACAAAAAACTAGAATTAGGTGAGTTGCGACCTACCTGAGTGACCTTACAATTAGCAAATCGGTCTATGAAAGTCCATAAGGGTATTATAGGAGATGTTTTCATTCAAGTAGATAATTTCCACTTCCCGGTTGACTTCATAGTCCAAGATATACAACCAGTTAAGAGTAGCATGGCTCACAACCAAATCCCGCTCATTCTAGGATGACCCTTCCTAGCTACTTTGGATGCTATTATTCATTGTAGGAATGGGTTAGTGAAGTTGTCCTTTGGGATTAGCACCATTGAGATGAACATTTTCTCTGTTGCTAAGCAATAAAGTGAGTATGAGGATGTTAGGGAAGTAGACTTTATCAAGGCCATTGTCCAAGATTACTTTGATGGGGCATTCTTTGATGATTCCTTGCTGAAAGCATTAGTGAAAAGTGAGCCTTATGACCACTTGATAGTTATACCAAGGAGTTATAGGAGTCTTCGAGTCAAGGGTTAGAGAGTGCCCAATACATACAAGTGGGTCAATAGATCCCTTCATTTGAACCTCTATACCTTAGTGCCATTAAGCCTATATCCTAGGAAGAAAAGCCTCCTACCCTGGAAAGAAAACTGTTGCTATCTACTTTAAAGTATATGTTTCAAGGAAAGGGAGAATCGTACCCCATTATGATTTTCTCTAACTTATCTTCAATCCAAGATGAGGGATTGATTGCTATGCTCAAGTGTCATAGAAAAGCTCTAGGGTAGACTATAGCAAATCTTCATGGCATTAGCTCCTTAGTTTGCACTCATCGTATCTTTCTAAAAGAGGAGTCTAGGCTCGTGCGTCAAATGCAAAGCCGCTTGAATCCCAATATGAAGGAGGTAGTCAAAGAAGAGGTGTTGAAGCTCCTCAATGCGGGTATTATTTACCCCATCTCTAACTCAACAACCCAAGTGGTTCCTAAGAAATTAGGGGTCACAGTAGTGCAAAACAAGAAGAATGAATTAGTTCCCACTAGGATACAAACTAGGTAAAGATTGTGCATTGACTACAGTAGGCTAAATGCGGTAATAAGGAATGACCACTTTTCCCCTCCATTCTTAGACCAAGTCCTTAAAAGGGTAACAGGCAGAGCCTACTATTAGTTTTTGGATGGATACTCCAGGTACAACCAAATCGAGATAGCCTTAGAAAACCAAGCAACAATAACCTTCACATATCTTTTCGGTATTTATGCATACAAGATAATGCTATTTGGCTTATGCAATGCTTCGGCAACTTTTCAAAGATATATGATGAGTATTTTTAGCAATATGGTGGAGAAAATTGTAGAAGTTTTCATGAATGACTCTTCAGTATACGGAGATACTTTTGAGAGTCGTTTAGAGCACCTTGAGAAGGTGTTGGAAAGATGTGAGGAAAGCCATCTTGTGCTTAATTGGGAGAAGTGTCATTTTATGATTACTTAAGATATAGTGTTAGGCCATGTTGTGCCTTCTAAGGGGATTGAGGTTCACAAGGCTAAAATTGAGTTAATCCAAAAATTGCCTACCCCTAAGAGTGTTAAGGATATCTGGTCTTTCCTTTGGCATGTCAATTTTTATTGGTGGTTCATAGAGGGTTTTAGTGTTACCTCTCAGCCTATGTGCCATTTGTTGTCTTAAGATGGTCCATTTAAATGGACATCTTCATGCTAAGAAGTTTTTGAGAAGCTTAAAGGGATTTTGACCCCCGCCCCAATCATACATTCGTCCGATTGGTCCCTACCTTTCGAGCTTATGTGTGGTGCAAGTGATTATGCAAAGGGGGCGGTTTTAGGTCAAAGGGTAGAGAAAAAACCATATGTTATATACTATGCTAGTAAATCCCTCAATAAAGCCCAAGTCAACTATACCACTACCGAGAATGAACTTTTAGTTATAGTTTTTGCCTTAGATAAGTTTAGGTCGGCTCTCTTGTTATTATCTATACGGACCATGCCGCTCTTAAGTAGCCACTTACTAAGGTGGATGCAAAACTATACCTCATCTAGTGGATTCTCTTGTTGCAAAAAGTTTACAATGAGATTAGGGACAAAAAAGAAGGTAGAAAATGTTACATAAGACCACTTGTCTAGGCTTCCCCTTGGAGGGCTAGCCACTAACCCCCTCCCTATCAATCAACATTTTTCGAATGAGCATCTTTTCTAAATCCAAACACTTGAGCAACCCTCCACTCCTTGGTATGCGGACATAGCTAATTACCTAGCTACAAGTGAGATTGCCTCTCATTGATCTTCTCTCGATAAACGCAAATTCTTTAGGAATGTACAATGCTTTGCATGGGATGAGCCTTACCTCTTCAAGTATTGCCCGACCAAGTCATTCGGTGGCATATCCCCACTGAGGAATTTGGGAGTGTGATGGAGTTTTGTCACTCCCAAGCTTGTGATGGACACTTTTTGTCCAAGAAAACTGTGGCCAAGATCTTTCAATGTGGGTTGTATTGGCATACAATAATTAAGGATGTCTATGCCTTTTATCTTGTATGTGATAAGTGCCAAAGATTAGGGACCCTTTCTAAGAGGCACATAATGCCCTTTAACTCCATTACCATACTTGAGATATTCGATTGTTGGAGGACAGATTTCACGGGACCATTCCCTAATTCATTTGGTAACCTCTTCATCCTAGTGGCCATTGACTATGTGTCCAAATGGGTTGAAGCCATAGCCGCCCGAACAAATGACCACCAAGTGGTGGAAAAATTTTTGAAAGAGAATACATTCTCTGGCTTTGGCATGCCCTGGGCTGTCATTAGTGATGGAAGCTCTATTTTTGTAACCAACCATTTGGGATGGTTGTAAGCACCCCATTTTTGACCGCTCGGCAGTCTACACTCCGTCCAGACTTGTTTTCAAGTCATTATGGGCGTATTCCAATCGAAACCAATTCTCTAGGTTCAAATTCTGTCTTTCCATCGCTTCGCAAGCCTGTCAGACCCAAATGGAGGCAAAATGACCAAAATGCCCTTAGGGGCATTGTCCTTTCTTATTCCTTTTCAAATCCCTCTCTCGAGACAGTTTATTCCTCGAGACGGTCCGAGTAGCAAAACTACTCACAAAACCGTTAGAGTAGCGGAAATACTCACAAATAGGTCGATATAGGGAATTGGCAACAAACCCCTGTGTCACGACGACCGCCGTTAGAGTGGCGGAAACACTCACAATCCAGGCACGTCTCTTCGGAGACGGTAAGACCCCTTTCCAATCCCTCTCTCGAGACAGTTTATTCCTCGAGACGGTTCCAATCCAGGCATGTCTCTTCGGAGACGGTAAGACCCCTTTCCAATCCCTCTTTCGAGACAGTTTATTCCTCGAGACGGTTACAATCCAGGCACGTCTCTTCGGAGACAGTAAGACCCCTTTCCAATCCCTCTCTCGAAACAGTTTATTCCTCGAGACGGTTCTAATCCAGGCACGTCTCTTCGGAGACGATAAGACCTATTTCCAATCCCTTTCTCAAGACAGTTTGTTCCTCGAGACAGTTCGAGTAGCAAAACTACTCACAAAACCGTTAGAGTAGCGGAAATACTCACAAAGCCGTTAGAGTAGCAGAAATACTCACAAAACCGTTAGAGTAGCGGAAATACTCAAAAAGCCGTTAGAGTAGCGAAAATACTCCCAAATCATCAACCCCGTCCGAGTAGCGGAAATACTCACAAATCATCAACCCCGTCCGAGTAGCGGAAATACTCACACCATTAGAGTGGTGGAAACACTCAAAACCTAGGTCAACACCAGTGTCTGTTAGCCCACTTTGGTGAAAAATGTCCAAATTGTCCTGTGGACATTTTCCGAGACTTTCCGGTCAAGATGACCATTTTGCCCTTAGGCATCCAAACGCCCCGGGAACCACACCGGCTCTGGGTATCAAACCGGTAACCTCCTGAGACTACTTTTTATAGTAATCTCAACTCCCCTTTACCTTTCCGGATCATTCCGAGTCAGTTCCGGCCAACCCGGTGCAAAATGACCGTTTTGCCCCTAGTAGGCCGGTTTCCTTTTCCGACCACGCCGGCTCTAGAAATCAAACCGGCAACCTTTGGGAACATTCTGAATAATGTTTCTAGATCCCAAGTCTTCTTCCGGGACAATCGGAGTCTGTCCCGACAGTTTTTCGGTCCGATTGACCGTTTTGCCCCTAAAGGCCCGGTCAACCTTTCCGACCCACCTTATCTTCATTTTTCAAGTCAAATACCTCCAGGACACTATTTTAAGTGTTCCTGCTCCTTTCCAGCCTTCCGGGTCATTCCCGGCTCCTCCAAATCATTCCCGGACTTTCCGGAGTTACTCCTGGTGAAGTTAGGCTAAAAGTTGTATGGTAGCCACTAGTACAGGCGCCCAAATCTAGTCAAAGATACGTTGCTTGCCGACCTTAAACCTTTCCTAATTGGCCGGCGCCACTAGTAGTGGCGCCAAGCCAAAAAATGGCCTAGCGCCACTCCTAGTGGCACCAGTGTAAAGTTTGCCCTGGCGCCACTGCAACAGGCGCCAGGTTTGTCCCACCTCTATAAATACAGGGCCTCATTCAATGTGAAAAGGTCTGAAAACTTAACCTAAAAATCCTATATTTCGATATACAGAGCTCGAGTACCTCCAAAACCCTAGCCTCCCTAGGTTTTCCCAAACCCTAGCCATCCTAAACCAAACCTTAGCCTCCTATACACTCATATACTCCCCCATACACTCGTACACTAGCCTTCAACCATCCTTTGAAGACTTGAAGAGCTGCCATCCCAAGCTTGAAGACAACTTTTGAAGACTGAAGGTGAAGATCAAGACAAAGACCGAAGACTGAAGACAGCGCGGCGCGCAAAATAAAAAAGACATACAGTAGGCTTTCTCTTTAATTTTCTGTACTTCCCCCTCTCTCTTCTCTCTCCAACCCACTTGGGTTTTCTCTATTTTAATCTCCCATCTCTTTCCCCCCCCCCCCTTTCTTTGCATGCTTGAAACAAGGGGACTCCTGGTCCATGTGCAGGATTAGGTTATTGGAAAGTCACCGTGTCGGGGGCTTTCTTCTAGTCTAACCAGAGACCACGTGGGTCCAGCCCCCTTGATTATGTGGTGAAGCCTTAACCTTGTATGTTCACGACCCCAAATTGCATTGTGCATATCATAGTCTTGTATCTTTCAAAAAACTGTTTTCAAAGTTGTTTTTCAAAACGTTTTCAAACTTGTTTTCAAAATTGCATCAAAATCTTTTTTTCAAACATTTGTTTTCAAAACCACAATCCTAGGGTGATTCTAGCCTTTCCATGGTTAGGGTTGCTTTAGGAAAGTGTTACATTAAAAGTGACCTTTTTGGTCTATATTTTCAAATCTTATTGTTTTTCAAAACCGCTTTCTTAAAGTGGTTCTAGCCCTTTTATGGTTAGAGTCGCTTTAGGAAAGTGAGACGTTTTCATACTTTCTAAAAAACTCTCTTCAAAAATCTCTTTCTAAAAATCTCTTTTTCAACATACTTTCCTAAAACTCTCCTCTTCAAAATTGTTTTCAAAAACTCCCTTCCAAAATTTATTTTTCAAAACTTCCTTTTTCCACTCCTTTCCAAAAACTCTTTCTCCTCAAAATTCGCTTTCCAAAAACAATTCCTAGATTCACCTTCCTAAAAACTCTCTCCAAAAACCTTTCTAAAAAACTCTCTTTCCAAAATCTTCCTTCTAGAAATTTCCTCTCTAGGATTTTCCTTCTAAAATCTACGTTTCTAAAAACACACTTTCCAAAACTCCTTCACTTTAAAATCTTTTTCCAAAAACTCCCTCTTCAAACTCACTTTCCAAAAACTCCTCCCTAGGATTCCCTTCTAGAAAACCTTCGTTTCCAAAAACGCACTTCCAAAGGTCCTCTTTCCTTAGAAGCCCAAGTCAAGCCCTAGAACTCGCAATTAGGAAACCCTAATTTTCTTCCTAAAAACATGGTTTTCAAACTTTGCCTCAAACCTAGGTTTCCAAAACCTTTTTTCTATGTCAAAACTATGATTTTCCAAATCTAGGGTTTCTAAAATCTCCCTTTCCAAATCCTAGCCAAATCCTATCTCCCCTTTAGGAAACCAATCTCTTCCTAATCCAAACCTTTCTTAATTCAATTCCTTCCTAAATCATAAGTTTCCTAAACTTAAACTTTAAATCTTTCCTTAAATTTTAAAATCCAACTCTTTCCTAATTCAAATCTTTCCTAAACGTTCACTTTCCTCAACCTTAAGTTTCCAAAACTTGAACATAAAAATCTTTCCTAAAATTCTAAAATTCAACCCTTTCCTAATTTAACCCCCTTTCTAAATCTTAACTTTCCGAATTCAAGTTTTCAAAACCTTTCCTAAATTCAAACCTTTCCTAATTTCAAGATTTTCTAAAACTCTAAAACTTTCTAAATTCAAATCTTTCCAAATTTAAAACTTTCTAAATTTAAAACTTTCTTAAGTTAAATCTTTCTAAACCTAAATCTTTCCAAATTCTGAACTTTCCAGAACTTCAAAATCTTTCTAAATCTAAGGCTTTTCTAAATTCAAAACTTTCTTAATTCAAACATTTCCTAAACTGAAGACTTTCCTTTTTCAAACCTTTCCTAAAACGAAACTTTCTTATTTTCAAAACTTCCTTGTTTTCAAAGCTTTCCAAATTCAAAACTTCCCTTTTTCAAAAACATTTCTAAATTCAAAACTTTCCGATTTTAAAAACTTTCCTAATTTGGGAACTTTCCTAATCTTAAAACCTTTCATTTTTCGAAAACTTTCTAAACTCGAAACTCTCCTATTTTCAAAACTTTCCTATTTCAAAAAGTTTTCTAATTTCAAAACTTTCCTAATTCAAAACTTTCTTAATTTGAAACTTTTCAAAAATGAAACTTTCCTAATTTGAAACTTTCCAAAAATGACACTTTCCTAATTCGAAACTTTCCAAAAATGACACTTTCCTAATTTGAAACTTTCCAAAAATGACACTTTCCTAATTCGAAACTTTCCTAAATCGGGCCTTTCTTAATTTAAACATTTCCTAAATCTAATTTTTCTCTAAACCTTCCGAGTCAAGTCAAATCTTTCCTAAGTCTAGGTTTCCTAAACCTCCATATTTTCAAAACTAAGTCTTTCCAAAATCAATCTTTCCAAAGCAAGTCCAATCTTTTCAATTTCAATTTCCAACCTCTTTTTCTGATCTCAAATCAAATCCAATTTTCAATTCAATCTCTTTCTTCCAATCCAATCTCTCTCTTCAAATCAATCTATTTTCAATCGAACTCCGGTCCGAACTACGACAGACCTGATTCCCCCAAAGGGATACGTAGGCAACCTTCATAGGTGCGGTCACAATACTTTTTAAACTTTCAATTCCACCCTCATGGGTGCGGTTTTCAAAATCTTTTCAAATCTCAAATTTCAATTTCAAAATTTCTATTTTCAAATTTCTATTTCCAAATTTTCAAACTTTCCAATTTCAATTCCATCTCTTCAAATCTATTTTCAAATCAAATCAATTTCAAATCAATCTTTTTCCACATCTATTTTTTCATTATCTTAACTTGCACTTGCATATCATGCATCATGTTAGTTTCTATTCAAACATTATTTTTCTAAAGTGAATAGGGTTGAACATTTGTTAATTAAAGACTCTCATAGGTGAATCTACGGTAGATTGACATGTAGGTACCGAAAGGGCGGGGTAGGGTGATAGCTTAGTACGTCTTCCCTACACGTAACCAACCTCCGAACTTAGATCACTGTTTTCAAAGACCAAATAGAGTTATTTTTCTAAAAAGGGCTAAATGTTTTCCAAAGGTTGCCAAACAACCTATTTTCTTAAAAACCCTCTCTTGAGGAGATATTTTCAAAAATCGTTTTCAAAAACCCTAAGTGTAGTCTTCGGATTATGCTTAGTTTTTAGGTGACCTAACTCACCTTAATCAAGTTAGGTGGCGACTCCGAATCTTTTTCAAAAGCCCTTTGTTCAAACCAATTTTTCAATTCAAACCTAGTCGCACTCATTCTTCTAGGAGGGTGAGTTCTAACGAGAGAGTATAGCATTTTTTTCGCTTGTGTGAGTATTCCTCGAGTGCGAAAAATCTGGGCGCGACAATGGTGATTAGTAAATACGGGATAATGCATAAGGTTAGACTTTCGTATTACCCAAGGCTAAGTTGAGTTGGCCAACCGTGAGATAAAGTGCATTCTAGAGAAGATGGTCAGTCTTTCTCAAAAGAATTGGCCACTTAGGTTAGTTGATGCTTTATGGGCATACCGCATGGCTTATAAGATGGGTCTTAGTGCATCCCTATATAGGTTAGTCTACGGAAAGGCATATCACCTTCCAGTGGAAATAGAGCACAAAGCTTATTGGGCAATATGTCAATGTAACACCAACATCGATGAAGCGGGAACTTATAGGAAGTTCAAACTCAATGAGCTTGAGGAGCTTCAAAATGATGCTTATGAGAACGTTAAGCTCTCTAAAGCCCGAATGAAACCTTTCCATGACTAACACATCCTTAGGAATCATTCAAGGCCGGCCAAAAATACTTGCTTTATGACTCACGATTACATCTATTTTCGAGCAAGCTTAGAAGCAAATGGTCGGGGCCGTACCTAGTTAAGCACTTATTCCCACATGGGGCGGTGGAAGTTCAAAACTTTACCAATGAGACTTCCTTCAAAGTGAATGGTCAACGATTGAAACTGTGTTTTGAGGCTTTCCGAGGTGACATTAATTGTGTGGATCTCATTAATTCACCAATCCTTGATTGATTGATGAGGGTGATTACTTATAGTTTAGGAGTAGTTTTGCAAGTTAGGGTAGTTCCTTTTTGTTTGTTAGCCTAGTACTAGTTTGGGAGGGGCTCACCCTTGTTTTCTCCATCTTTAAGTTGCATTGTCCCTATCATTTCCTTTTGCTTTGCATCCAATAGGGACATTGTATTGTTTAAGTTGGGGGGACATGATTACTTCCAGGACGTGCGATAGATACCACAATTACATGGCTGCAATGCAGTAAAACTCAGAAAGCTCAAGGTCGATCCACAGGAAGACGGTTGGCATCCAACAAGAACTCACTTTAAATGAACAAAAACTTAAAGGATAACATTAGAAAGAAGAAAAGAGAAAATGGAGCTGTTTGAAAGGTTTATTTGATTAAGACTAAGAGAAAATAGAAGTTTGAACTATAAGAAGTATCTTGGCCTTGAATGATCTAGTTCCCTAAGCCTTTGATACATTCACAAGGTATTTCTTAACTCAATTTAGCATCGACAACTTACGCCATTGAATCAGAAGGTTTAGCGGTTAAAACGATTGAGGAATCTTTCTACTTCATCCAATGTTTGCTTCAATATGTTCAAATCATTCATATCATAGATCTAAGCAACACTCATACGAAATGAGAGTTGCGCATGGGCACTCAAAGATATGATCACAAAGGTTTGATTTCAAGGGAAGAAGATAAAGAAAAAAGTAACATGTGTATTAAAAGATAAAAGCAATGAAACCTAGTTAATCCCTTATAAACCATTCAAAGTCTGAGCGAACCTTCATATTCGTCACCAAGAAGAAGATTAGCTACTCATGGTAATGAAAGACATAACTTCGTATTAAAGAAAACTCAATAACTTCATAAAAACTTGTGCTTGATTACAAGAATTAATGAAAGCCTTGTAAAGAAATCTCTTAGAACTCAAAATAACTCTAAAAACTCCCTAGAATTTGTAACCCTAATAAAATAATAAAGTTTCCTATTTTTAGTTACAATGAGGCACAAAGAAAATAAGCTGGAAACTCTTATCCGTGCCTGACTATCTGAACAATCCTTCATCTTCAGCCTGACGCTAAGCCAAAGTTAGGCTTCACTGGTCTCTCTGATCATTCAGACAGTATAAGCCTTTGTCTGGACAATAGGCTAAAGTGAGCTTTTCTTCCTCTCTGATCATTCTGACGCTTTGAAGGCTCATTTTAACGATCCTTGTTGTCTGAAATTACACTTTTGCCTCATTTTATCTCAATAGCCTGCGAAAGTACACCAAAAGAGTGTTAGAAGTAAAAACCAATTAACTAAGACTATATGACCTATCTACTACTATCGAAGGGTAAGTTAGGCCGTTATGATCACACTTTTACAGTGTAATTAGGACACTATCTAGGATAGATTTTGCTCGTATAGTTTTTAAGGATTTTTTTTTGTTTTTTCTTAGCTTTGGTAGGATAGTGTAGAATTTTGAAATTTTTTAAAAAAATAGCATGATCGTTCGAACAAGGTAACCCTCTGTTTGCACAACCGTTCGAATAGCACCTCATGGAGAATTTATTACCGAGCATGCAAAGAGTGCCAGAGCATTCGAACGAGTGTTCAAATGGTCGTTTACATGCAGCGGGACCCTTCGAACGGTCGCACGAGCATTCAAATGTTCTTTAATGAGCATGCGAACACCTAGCAAAATTCTATATAAGGGCATTTGGACTCTTGTTTTGAGCGTCTGAATGTTTTGATTTAAGAGAGTTTACTAGGGAGAGAACTCAAGAGAAGCAGCGTAGCCCTGCCAGCAACCGACTAGTGTCCTGACCTTCAGAGCTTCACATCCCCTTTTGTTCCTCGATACTCCTTTGAGCCCTTCTTTGTTCGTTCATTGTTTTTAGTTTTTAGAGGGTTAGGATACCTTAGCATTTTATCGAGTTCTATTCTATGGTGGGTAGACATCAGGCCCCGAGAGAGGGGTCATTGTACTAGTTAGAGGCCAGCTAGGCAGAGGTCAGGCTGGCAAAGGTCGAGGCCGTGGTAGGCCCCCACCTTATAATGAGACACAGTTCATTGGGTACGAGGCCTATGCCACTTTTAATGATCTTTGGATTCAAATGGGGGTCCTACTAGAGAGGCGCTAGACTCTCACTCAATACTCAAATGACCCTTATATGTGGTCAAACGAGTTCACCCAACGGTAGTGGCTCGGGTTGGCCAGGTTCAAGGGTCAGTGTGGTTTCACACTGGTCACTAAATTCATGGCCAACATCTCATACTCCTCGAACACTTTGGGGTATGAGACCATTAAGTAATGGGTCAGAGGTCGTGATGTATATATCACACCAGCCACATTCGTTTCTTTCTTCCAGCTTCCTACGGTGGAGGAGCCTTAATTTTTCTATTGTAGAGATGGGGCTCAACCACGAGACTATTATGGCCGATGTGTGTGATAAGGGTGAGAGATAGGAGACCTCGTAAGTGCCTTCTTAGGCACTTGTTGTTAGATATAGGCCACTCTTTGTGTTTTCCTACAATTCCTTATTCCCCTTAGGTCAGGTGTTAGAGTAAAGCCGGTATCGGGCGCAGCTTCTGTGGGCTATGAGGACATAGAGTTTGATCGACCTACCTCAATATATGTTTTTAGCACTTCTAGCCGATTCGAGGCTTACCACTATTCAGGAGAGCATCCCATTCGGATGTTTTGTCACTTCTATCATCCAGCTAGCAGGAGTTGGGCCCCAGGGAGATGTATTCACTTCATCTCCTAAGAGGCCCATTAACCTGTCGACCGATGACTGATCCTAGGGCTAGTTAGAAGGCATCGAAAGGAGAGTCCAGGCCTCCTTCACCAACTTAGGGTCACCTTAGCAGCCTCTACCAGCTCAAGGATAACAGTATCAGAAGGGTCAACAGCCATCTTTAGAGCAGCAGGCTGGTTAGTAGGCCCAGCAAAGGCCCACCATCCAGTCAGTGATGGATATTTTTGAGCAGCAGAGTCAATTGATGCTACAACAGGCTCATGCTATCATCTAGGCTCAGTAGTAGAGCCTAGTTATCCAGCATACTTTGGCAGCCATCCAAACAAATCATACTGAGTGGCAGAAAATTATGTTAGCCAAGAAAATCGCTCAAGATGCTGGTATTATGGCCATTGCGATTCAACTAACCAAGGTTTAGCAGGCACAATAGCAGCACATGCGCTTCTTCCAAAAGATTGTTAGGCATCTCACTCACTCGCCTCCACCACCTAGTGATGATGATGTGGACTAGGAGTTGGAGTTTATATACATATTGTATTTCATCTCATTTCATCATAGGTTGTATAAAAATAATCAACTTTTGATTTAATGGATGTTTTTCAAGCGTTATTGTATATCTTTTGTTGTATTTCTCTTATCTTTTATGTGTAGATTGTATAGTCTCATTGTAATATGACATGGATATCTTTTTATCACTTGTGCTATTTGGTAGAAATTTGAGTAAATTATGGTCTCGATATCATCCATTTCATTGTTTTAGCACACTTTTCCATGTAATCTATGATGACTCCTATTTATTCATAGTGTATGTGTTGATTCTCTATTTCTAAAGTACCATAGCAAGTTTTATGAAAGTGTAACTTGAGATTAGAAGATACGAGTTTATGCATATATCTTTATTCAAGTTAAAGTTAATTCGCTATTTGTTCCTAACACATTGTGGGGTTATATCATTCGTGCCTTAGTCGAGGGGATTACATCATTGTGCACAATCATGCGTTATAGCATCATTTGTTATTATTTTTTGCATTCTCATCCTTACATTAGTAGGGGATTTTACCTTGTAAGTTTTAGAGCATTTATTGTCTTTCGAAGCGATTATATTTACTCAACGATTAATTCTTTACCCTAATTTTTCTTCAATAGCTTCATTATGCTTGCATTTGGTTCATGAGTTGAGTATTGATTAAGATATTGATACTTATATTCTGTTGAGGTCTATGGTTGTTTGCTTTGGAAATGATTCTAGGCTCTTTATCTTCTTACAAACAATGAGTTTCACTTGAAAGCTTAAGTGTTCCCTTCGATCCCTTGTTGATACCTTTCTTCCTCTTAATTGTTGTGTAAGTTGGGGTGAGTTGAAAATGCTCCATTATTGAGAGAATTTAGTATATTCCATTTGCAAGCAATGTCTTTGTAAGAAGTGAATAGAATATCTTTAGGCAATGAGAAAAGAAAAAAAAAGCAAAAAAAAGATATTAATTAGGGAGTTCAATAGAAAAAGAGCATATTGTGGAGTTGAGAAAAAAAATTAAATCCAAAGGCGAAATCAAAAGATAAAAGCAAGAAAGAAAAGAAAGAAAGAGGAAGAAGTGTTGTAAAGTTGAAGAAGAAAAAAAATAGAAAGAATAGAAAATTGTTGAGAAGAGTGTTATGAAATAAAAAAGGGAAGAGTTGGAGTTCTTTATCTATTCATCATTTCATGCCTTTTTTTTTACTAAACCAAGAAGGGTAAACGAGGGCGACCAATGTAGCTACCTATCTGGGTATGACTATAGTAGCCCCTACCCTGTTGGGCTCTCCGGGAAGGAGTGAGCCAAAGTTGAACCCAACTCCACTAAAGCGCAAGTTGGCAGAGGCCCCCCGTCATAGCATCTGGTCAAATCATAGTTTGATCACACATTTTTTTTTTATCTATTTCTATCCT
Source organism: Euryodendron excelsum (assembly GCA_033060915.1). NCBI lineage: Eukaryota > Viridiplantae > Streptophyta > Magnoliopsida > Ericales > Pentaphylacaceae > Euryodendron > Euryodendron excelsum. Next base: position 3,656,371 of record CM065393.1, on the reverse strand, counting down.
TCTTTTTCCTTACCTTTTGTATCTTCTAAACCGTACCTTCATCTTAGAAAGTCCTAGTTGATCTAAGTTATGCTTGATTTGAGATTTCAGTAGAGTACAAGTCATCATTTTTCAACTTCTTTAAATCAATGCTCAACTATGATTTTCCTTTCATGAAGTTATGTTAAGTTGATACACTTAAATCTTTTCGATTTTTGTAATTAGTATGCTATTTTGTTTCCCTTTACATGTACTCTTTTGATGAGCATATAATTGTGAGAGCCATGTGGGTGTGTCTTTGTGAGTGTATGACTAGTGAGGTGTTGAATCAAAACTTAAAGGTTTGAGAATGTGGTGTGTTGTCGCCGGCACCCAAAAATAAAACCGATACCCCAAAAACAAATATATAGCAGTGCGAGTAAGGATCGTTCCCACGGAGAGTGTCTAGCCTAGTTTTATGCTATGTGAACAAAGATTGGGGGGTGTTGAATATAATGAAAACTATTTTAATAATAACAACTACAAAACAATTCAAATTAAAGTGTTGAAATCAATCAAAAGCACAAACCTTGGTTTAAGTTAACATCCACCATTGGAATTTACAACTGATTATTGATGCAAGCATATCAATTCACACACTGAATATTCACTGTCGGAATTGTTTTCCTATCCCCCCTTAATCGTAGTTAATTAGAAAACAAGTGATTTCATTAATCCTAACTATTAAACAACCCAGGATAAGCACTCAAGGTTTAATCTAGTAGCAGCCTTAAGAATTAGGGAGATCGATGAAACTAAACAACACAAGCACAAGCAATTACATTTAATTTAGTTGAACGTCTTTCCTAAGATCTAATAATTCCTGACGCAACAAATTATTAAATCTCAGTTGCTTCACAAATCAGAGGAATCAAACAATTACGGATTTGATATCTAATCTAGTAGTAGATTGCAATGAATAATAAACTAGTAGGCCTCCTAGCAATTAAACAATACAATCGTGAAAATAGGCATAGAAGAACATCCAATACTCAAAGCATAAATTGAATAATGAAAACAACACAGTTATTTTTAATTCCGAGGCTTCCGTTTTCTTCGACCAAGATTCAGAATTTAGCCACGCAGGGCCATGAAGAAAACTCAAAGAATAAGCTAGAATAATATGAAAAACGCCAACCCTAAAAACCAAATAATCCTAGCTTTTATAGGCTTATGAAAATCTACAGCTATGCAAAACCGTTCGAACGCCCTTCCTACTGTTCGAACGCATTGGACCACCATTCGAATGGTGCGTCGAACGCACTTCGAACGGAAAAATTGCTCTTTGTATTCTTCGAACCTGAATTAGACGAGAACCTATTTGACATACCGTTCGAACGCATATGCCACCGTTCGAACGCTCCTTTAATCGTTTGAATGCCTCTTCAAACGTTGCTTTTATTTTAGCACGAATTCATCCCTTTAAGCTAGGATTCTCTTACTTGGCGTTCCATAGCACTCTAAATCAAAATATAAGAATAATGAGTATATTTAGGCACTAAACAAGTATAAAACATTAAACATTAAGGGAGAAAAATATGACATTTGCATTCTCATCAGAATGCATAAGTGTGTTTCATTTGAGTTATATAGCATGATTCTTCACCCCCACACGCTTGAACCTCTCTTTTGCATGTATTCTTGTATACTCTTGCATGTGTTAGGAGTGCTATCTAATGATAACTTGAGTTAGATTATGCATGTTCTCTTTATTCTTATCTCTAATTGCAATTCACAAATGAATGTTTGTAGCTATTATCATTGGAAACCCTCACGAGATACCACTCGTTCACTAAGAGTAATTTAGGGGTTTAAAGGCTTGATATATAGGCTAAATACATCCGTGGCTCTCACGAAAGTGGAGATTATCCATTGTTTTATATTTATGTTTGTAGATTTTGCTAGGGACTAGTAAAAATCCAAGTTGGGGGGTGTGATTCCACTCCAAAAGTGTAATGATAATCCCCTATTTAGTGAATTGTTAGCTTTATATATAATTTATTCGGCTTTATTAGCTATAAATTGTTCCTAAACTACCTTAATGAACTTTGTGTAGAAAATGGTGCTAAAATGTATCAAGGAGAGCAAAAAGTGTTGAGGAGCGCTCGGACGGGGGGTCCGAACGTGTGAACACGAATGCTTGAGGAGATGTTGTGACCATGTTTTAGCATTCAATTCAAGTTAAATCAGGTTTGATAGCAAAGTGGAGATTTAGAGAGCTTGCATAATCGTTCGATGACCATTCGATAAGCGTTCAAATAGCTATTTGGGCGTTCAAACGCCTGACGAATCTCTGTTTTAATAAACTGCTATATAAGACTTTTGTACCCAATTGAGGATCTAGTTTTTACTTTTGTTCGTTATTTGCACTTAGATATAGCAGTTTTATATAGTTTATAGAGAAAGCAACCCTGAAATAGCTTTGTAATTCATCTTTATGTCAATGAATTATATTTTCATCAAGGTTTTATGCATTTAACCATAGAAATGAATAGCTAATTTCTTTCTTGGATGTAATTGTTAAGATCAACCAAGGGTTTTAAGCTTTAATGGAGATAAAGTAGATCCTAATGATTTATCTTATGATTACTTTAATTCATAGCAATTGATACTTAGATTTTTAAGAAAACTTGAATTCTATACCATGTTTGGTAATTTTTATGCACAATCTTAGAATTGGTATAGTGATTACACAAATCTATGGCATGAATTCATGATTCTCAAATTAAATTCAAATCTATAATCAATTGCTAATGAATTCCTATATATATAGTCGAAATTCTTTGAATCAAGAATCTCTGGTTTGAATTATACAAACCTCCATTGAATGCTTGAAAATTTTGGTTGGTTGAAGCAATTGGGTCGAAGACTTTTCTCATATCTTTAAATCCAGCCTTAATTGCATTGAATTAGTGTAGTGAACCACAATCTCTCAACATCAAAAGATTTTTAGTCTGTTTTAGATATAATTCTTTCAATTGTGACTCAATCTTAGATTGATTAGTGTTTGTTAAGTGTCAATAACTTATATTTGGCGTGATTATTGAGAGAATCAATATTCGAACTCACCGAATTAAACTACAATCGCCAACTGTACGTTTACAGAATAACATTGCACATCTGCGGAGCGAATCATCCAGCTCTTCTTCATATCACTATTTGACCCAAGAGAACATCTAATTTATAAAGGATTGTTAAAACCGCATCTGATAAACTTTTAAATTTAAGCAAGATTCGCAGGTTGAAACAAATGCACTTTCAACCCGGGCTATTGCGACTCCCTTTTTGCCCTCACTAAGCCTTTGCGAACACTACATGGCATCATTTTCACTATTTGCAACAGTTCTAAAACCCTTTTTATTTTTTATAGTGGCAAGAAATATTAAATCTGAAGAAATGGTACTCGGTTTTGGCCTATTCATTATTCTAACGGTTAAGATTCAAATTCTTCTGATCCAATGGTTTAAAGTAGATGAGTAATGTTGTATCAATACAAAAAAGGTATATAACATAACGTTGTTGAATTGAAATCTTTCACACAAAATAAGAATAAAGATGCTACAAAAAAAAAAAAAAAGCACCTATCAAGATGCTACCACCACATCATTTCAAACGGATTTAATGTATTTTTGGTAAGAATAAAACTTTCCTTGGTAGATTTATGCAGCATATAGAGAAGTTCATACCCCAGGAAAGCTCCTAGCTATAACAAAAAGGGGACAAAAATTTCATACAACATATAGGGCCTAAAGAAGATTAAAAAGTACAATTTCCAGAAAAAGATGGTCTACGCTCAACTACACAAATTATAATACAGTGAGAAGAAATCCAGAAAATGAAAGGAAAATCAAAATCACGTTCTTCAATGCCATCACCTCTCCTCTAGGAGAAATTAAACAAGACCAAAATATGCACGACCTTTGCTTCCCTTCCTTTCTCCACCACCTAGCCAGCCAATTATTTATATATTCCAAAAGCAACCAATAGATACATTACATCTACATGTACGTAAAAGAGATGGCCGGCCCGATCAAACATCTTCGGAGGCATGTTTTGGAGGTTGCACTACCGGAGTTCCATCTCTACCGGCCGCCTGTCCAGTCTACTGCAATACGATCTCCAAACAATCGTGAATTTAAGGAAAGGGATAAGGGCGCTAAGAAGAGCATCAAAGCCAACGAGATTGCGAGGATCACAAAATAGGAGACGTTATCTGCTATGGAGACTAACAAAATAGTGTAAGTGAACATCATAGAGACGAGGGAAACGGTTAGCAGAACTAGAGCCCCATCTCTGTGTTTGCCCTGGAGTAAAACGAATATAAGGAAAGTGGAGGAGAGAAACCCAGATGTGTTGAAGCTCATGAATAAGTAGAATGTATAAGCTGGACATTCTTTGGCCAAGCGAAACCCAGGTCGGAAGGCTTTTCGTATGCAATTAATATCTAGACTCGTGTTTTCTTTCCAAATGGAGGAGGGAGGGGCCAATCCAGCTTGATAAGTCACTGTTGCTATCAGAACGGCCAAGACTAAAAGAATATTCTTCAAATTCTGACTAATTCTTCCCGACTGGTTATTATCAGCTGTACCCTGTCCCTACAATTTTGTTCACAAATTAATTATCAGAGTATCAGGGAATAGAATTGATGGGTTGGATTTAAACTTTGTGTTTACAAAATTATCAATTTATTGTCACTCAAACTGATTTAGTATCAATTAGTTCTTCAAACACACATGTTATAAACATACTCACCATATGTGTAGATGAGTTTAATTTTGATGTATTAATTAACAAGGTAGAATTTCTATTGCACAATTGGGCAACAAAAAGCGACACCTGTCCATGATTTATATATATATATGTTGTATCTGCATTCTAAAAGTCACTTCATTCCAGTACTTCACTTGTATAAAAACATTTTATACTATTAGTATATCAAAAATAAATTCTATTTAGATATGTAAAGTGAAAAACCCAGATTTAGAGACATATATACTCTTCAAGTGCTTGAAGTTGCCATTAGAACTGTTGAAGAAAAAATAAAAACTTAATGCTTTCATTAAAACTGTTGGAAAAATTTGCAAAACCTAAACAACTCTTCCAATCTCTACATAGTAAAAAAATTCAGAATAAGTCAAAAGTCTAAACTTATAAAACTTTATGTGTCTATATATGGTACAAAATGAAGATAAATTGTCAAATCTCATTAACTTCAAATAACTTCTCATCAAATGACTTATTTTTTTATTATTATAATTTTATGTAATTCATTTTTCTACTTACATGTCCTTCCTTGTATTTGACACTATTAAAAATTAATATTTTATGTTCATTGTTGAATATCTAGAGTTTATCATTACTTTTTTTTATAATTTATCTTATTCCATTATTTGTCTGTTGTTATTAGTAAAAATGTTACTAATTTAATTATAATTTATTGACCAACATATTATAGAAGTTGTACCAAATTTAAGTTTTCATCCATATCTACAATCTTATCGTCTAGAGATAAATGAGATTTTTTTTCTAGACTTCTAGTTTTATTTAAATTCTAAGATTGTAAAAGGGCCAATAAAAAAGCAAGATAAATAAATTTTAAATACAAAATTTTATAATAATATTAAGGATATTAAAAAGCCTCACCAAAATTTTTCACCTAGGCCCCAAATAGTATTGAGCTGGCCCCGCATAGATTGTGTATCGACCGAATGATATGTGAGTCGTGTTTTATAACTATTTGATTATTATTGGGCTTGGTTTTATTATTAATAAATATTTTTGTTGTTACAAAAAAAAAGCGATGTATGCACATGCACTAATGGAATAATTGATTAAAATATTATTCCACCACATACTGCATGGTAAAATTGCTTTATTATGTTTCTTTTGTCACTATGCACAACCGTGATCCCCTCTTGCAAATCAAGCATGGCTTTAAACAACATTTTTTCTTCTTTATTTTTTGGGCAATATTGAACATAGCCGACGAAAATGATACTTATATCAACAAAATTTTGATATATGAGTCGTTATATTTTATTAATTTATTTATTTTCCATATCTATTATCCGCTGCATCCGTCATTCTGCTGTTACATCTAATATTTATTTTTATTTCTATATGTCAACTACTTTTCAATATGTTAAGTTATATTCAATATTTATTTTTATTTCTATATGTCAACTACTTTTCAATATGTTGAGTTATTTCTGTTATGTCGTCAAATATATATTTTGCATAGCTCAACCAATATTTTTATCTCATGTTTTGTCATATCATTTTCATTTTCACTTCTGTTACCAATATATTGTGATCTTTTCTGAAATTTAAAATTATGAATGCAAGAGACCAGTTGGGATCTAGATTTACAAATTTAATTAGTAGTTTTTATAGGACTCAGTTTGGAAACGTATGAGAATTTATGTGGCAATATTAACAATTAGGCCAATAATACATTCACATAAGAGGGAAAAGCAATATGTAATCATTCCCAATTAGCTAAAATTGTATAGATGTCCCACGTAAAAATCAATACTAAACTTGCACTCTAATATTTCATCAAAGTTAACAGACTAGTCTTGAAGAGGACAAATAAAATTTACTACCTCTAGAGTTGGAGCCATAGATACCGACAGTTGGTTTGAAGCTTCTGCAAGGTCTGCGATGTTATTGCCCTCCGTGTCCTTTGCTTGTTTAAAACTCCGGACGGTGATTGTCGTTGAGAAATTCGGCCAAGATTTTGAGTGCTTCGAACTGATTGTTCTTCACAGCTCGAGCAGTCAATAGTTCCTGGATCGGTAAATTGAGGACTAAATGGGGCAAGCCAACTCGCTTATAAATAAGGACAGTGGGAAACCAACTCCTATCTCATTTAACAACTTCTTTGGACATTTTTAATTCGTCCGCTCCTCTATTTTGTTCATACGCGCGAGAAAATAATGCATTGACTTGACTCACTGCCATGTGCGCAAAGTGACTTTTGTTTTCCTCTGTTTGTCAGTTTGGTACTTGGAAAGGGTAATGCTATACAAGAAAAAAATTTATACATAATTTATTATCAAAATTATGTGGTTAAATTGTGGGCCTATCATTTTAGAATAAAGAACTCATCAAGATGCTTGTTTATTACAAAACTGTCATTGCTACATCATTCTGATATAGAATTCTGTACAAAAATTTTAAAAGAATAGCATTTTTCACTTGGGAATTAGCATGTGACCCCTTGGCCTCTTCTATCGATCTCAAGTGATTTTGGGTACTCCCTTGTGAATTTCAACTTTAATTTTCTTTTTAATGATGAAACGCCAAAAAACCAAACTTATTTGGTTGTTAATATTAACCACAACAAAGACATTACATAATAGTTTAGGAGACTTTTATAAGCAAAAAAGTGTGGAATTATATAGTATGCACGAAAGTTCAATTCTATATGCTAAATTTAGCTGTCAAGTTACTTTATCTTATTTGAATGGTGTGAAAATTTGATCCAATCTAAGTTCCCTATATATTGATGTAGCCAATTAACCATATCAGTCTATGAACCACCTATCGCATCAACTCGAGAAAGGCTTATGTGAGTAGGTGGCTTATTTGAATTGGTGTGAAAACTTGTCAAGTTACTGTATTCTTAGATTGACAATATTTTTCCAATTTATGTTAATGTTAATAATTATATAAAGGAATTTTTGTAGATAATAGTTCTAAAAGTCTTTTATTAATAAAAAGCTAAGATTATATGCTAATTTAGCTGTCAAGTTACTAAATCTTAATTGAATTAGTGTGAAAAGCTAGTCTGGTCTTAAAGTTTCTATTTCACATGTATAAAACACACCTTTCTTTTGGTGAATAACATCTTATTCTTCTTATGAATGTCACTTCAAGCTTTGCTTCCCCCTATCTATACGTGAACTTATAGTGTTGCTTTTGAACTTGTTGAGTCACTAATATTTAGTAATGCTATCGATTTTTAATAAAAAAATATATTTAATTTCTATATTAAATATAAAAATAAGAATATATTATAAACGCAATTATATATATACATAACCCCGGAAGCTTCAATGAAGATTCTTGCTTGTTTTTCCCTCAACCGAACCGAACCCTTTTTCTCCCCCCTTCCTCCCACTTTCTTCCACTCAGCCAGATCCCACTCCCCCTTTCCGTCTTCAGCCGCCCCCCCCTCTCTCTTCTTCTCTCTCCTTCCTCTCTCTCTCTCTTTGTCTCTTTTTCTCTCAGCCGCCTCTTCTTTCCTCTCTCTTCTTATTTTCTTCGTCTCAATTGACGTTGTGACAGTGACAGTGGCTGATTGCATGTTTTGAAAAGACATAAAAATAAATTAAATTAATTATACTTTAATACTTTATGTTAAATTTTAATTTAAAATTTTAATTTTTACTTTTAACAATTAAACTATTACATTTATAATTTGTTGCAATATTAATTTTTGACTAACTTCTATTTAGAAAATAAACAAAATTTGTATGTGACAAACACTCAACCTTTCCAAGAGACAAAGGTATAAAAGTTAGTCATTTTCCAATCCAAATACTCACAAGCATCACATGAATTTTTGACTAACTTCTATTTAGAAAATAAACAAAATTTGTATGTGACAAACACTCAACCTTTCCAAGAGACAAAGGTATAAAAGTTAGTCATTTTCCAATCCAAATACTCACAAGCATCACATGTGAGTCGAGTTGATGGCTTTTTTATAAAACTTAATTATATTTTATACATCACATAATTAACTATACTTATGATTTTGGAGTATTTGGAGTAATTTGTGATAGCTTATTAGGAAAGAGTAGGATTTTATATTTTTATCCTTTAAAAAATGGCTCGTGCTTATCACATTTAAATTTTCTATTTATTTGCCGAACGAAAGCTTGTAGGAGGTTGATATTACAACAAAATATTAGTGTAAGAGCTTAATTATGATAAATAAAAATAAAGATCCAAAAGTAAAATTTAATATAATGTGCGGGAGTGTAAAGTATAATGAACCCAAATAACTTCTAAATTGGGCTTATTTTTTGGTTTTGTTTTATGGTTTTATAATAAAAAAAAGGAAAAACCAAAAAATTGTGGAACATGTTTTGAGCTCGATTTTTTAAAACAAAAACAAAAAATAAACAATAAAACCTTACCAAACAGGAAATCCTTGATTAAGCTTATTTGATTCGATCATTATAACATTTTGCACGAAAGTTGATAAATAAAAATATAGTGATTATATTTTACCACCTCTTGTGGTTTGGTAAAAAATCAGATAACTCTCATGTGGTTTAAAACATATAACTCTCATGTAGTTTGGACTTAATTATAAAATGAATAGAAAGTGATTTAAATTAACAATAATTCTGTAGTAAGGGTATTTTTATAATTTTATTTCTCCAAATTGAAACATTAAAAAGATGTCTTTGGTTTAAAGGTTGTCCTTTGCAGGAGCATTTTTTTTCGTTTTACTAAATCTGTCATAATTTTATCTATTTTAGAGATAAGTCTAAACTATAAAAAAGTTATGTGTCCACTTTTGAACCATGTAGAATTATCTGATTTTCTATCAAAATAAAAGGAGGTATAATGTAATTACCCAATAAAAATTTATGGGGATGGCCATGGGTGCATTTTTCCTTGCATTAAAAGCATGCACACTAGAACAATTTAATAAGATCACCCTGTTATATTCTTAGATGTATTAAAGGCATTACGTGGGTAACAGTTCTATAATTCTTTTCGTAGTAAAATACCAAATTAATAAAATATTTTAAACAGCCCCCATCGAAAAAAATGAATGATACATCGGATTTTGCCGATATAATGGTTTATTTGGATGAGTCCAAAATTAATAAAAATAAAATATGATTAAATACTTTGGGCACTTGTTGGAGATAGTTAAGGACATGCATTTGCTGGAGAAGGATATTTAGTTATATTTAAAATATACACATTTAGTTTTTTAAGCATACACATAAAGAATACATAATTAGTTCAAGGAAACCTATGCGACAGAGCTATCATTACTTAAGAAAAACTACAAGTCAATGCTAACCTAATGTGGCCCGCTTGTTGGGATTGGAGTTTGCATTGTATATGCACTCGCGTTTATTGTGTGTGATCAACAATGAATAAAATACTACTTCTTTTGAACCTAACAACTTATTGTGAATTCCACTCATTTAACAACGACGAAATGAATAAAATACTAGGTTGAACCAACAACTTATGTAACAACTCATTGAAATGAACGTCCGTGAGCCACCGCAGCCACCGTACCTCATGAAGTCAATCCTCCCTCACTTTTTCTCCCTCGTTCCTTGCACCCACACACTAGGGGAGTCCATGCCCGCGAGTCCGATAAATGTGCTCAAATTTCATTTTTATTTTCTACTAATGATCCAACTCTCAAAAAAAGTGTATCATTGTGGTGTGGAAAGTCTACAATTCATAGGCCTAGATTAAGTTTTTGCCAAATTTCATTTTTATTTGGTTGTTTTTTGTATTTTCAGGAAATAATATAATGGCTCTTAAGTATAGTCAATTTCAATGTATTCATAAATTCTAATATTAGAGTATAAAGACATTATATATATATATATATATAATAGTTCTAAAATTCTTTTATTTGTAAAACTGTCTAGAATTATTATATGCATGGAAACTGAATTATATATGCTAATTTAGCTGTCGGGTTACATTATCTTAATCAATTTAGTTATGGCGTAAATATATAACTAATTGTCCACGACTGAACATCACACCACCTTGTGGAGGCTTATGCGAGCTGGTGGCTTATTTGAATTGATGGAAGCAGCTGTCAGGAAGTTACATATATTCAACGTTTTGTCAATTTCTATATATTCATAAAAGTTAATATCAATCATACAAAAAGCTCATTTAGATGAACTTTCTATAGATGTTTAATTTTTTTTCTTTTATATTTGCTTTTCTTTAATTGAAATTCAATATTCCAATTTTTTTTATTGACTTTTAGTTTAAGTTTTGGATTTTCTTTTATTTAGGCTTTTGATTTTTTATTATAAAAAATTAAAACTAAAATCTAATTAAAATCTAGAATCGTTACACGCAAAAGACTTGAATTCTGTATGATAATTTATCTGCCAAGTTACACTATCCTACGCTTCTCTTCTAAATATCCAACTAAAGCAAATATCATGGGTTTGTAACATTGGTAATAGGTTGCAGAAAAAATCGTTTTATTCTTGGGACACCCATTTAGCCTGACTGTTATGACATGAGAGAGTCGATTAATTATTAAACAAATGAATAATTAAGCGTACAAGAGTGAATCGTGTATAAACTATTCTATCAAATAATATGCGGAAAAAATCCGCCAATCACACAGGCACGCAATTTTTTTGTTAAAAACCCAACTAAGAAAAATCATGAAACCCTAGGATCAATGTACTATAATAATAAATTACAAGTTCACACTTACAATTACCCTCCCTAGCAAATAATCCCTCTCTTCCACGTATCATTCCTCACAAACTTCGGATGTGTTTTCCCTGTACGCAACAGTCTGTTGGTTCCTAGTACCCTTGATTAAGTGTTAAATCAATAACACTGTTTTACGCATAGTTATTAGAACCATGTTGTACATCAAATTAGTGAGGTTACCAGTTCATAGTCCATCGATTCAATGGCGGTTCAACTGATGTTATAAATTAAATGTATTATATTTATTTATATATGTTTTACTTTAAATATAATTTATATTGTAAAGTAAAATATAAGAAATTAGGTGGAGCTATTGTAAGTGTTGCTTAATTCTACCTTTAATTCTCAAATTCAACTTTTGGGAGCTACAAATACACTAAATTTTTAAAAAGTCAAAATCAGTCAACCGTTTTTTAAAAAAATGCCAGCCAATTCACCGATTTTTTAAAATATCGTTCGGTTCAACCCGATTCAATCCGGTTCAATTCCATTTTTGATAAATTAGTTGAACAAGACCAATTCAAAATTTGATTCTCGATTCAACCGGCCAATTCAGTTTGGTTCTGATAGCTATGGTTTTATGCCTTCAAGCACTAATTTAAATTCACCACAAATGATTTCTTGAAGTAGAAGGAACTCCCTCAGAACTTCAAAGATACTTTTCTTTAGGGCTAACTCACCCATAAGGCAAGCAAGGTCAATAACGTAGGCCCATAAGTTTTAAAACCTAGTAAGACCTTATATAATTTTTACATATTTATTTAAACAAAGCCCCCAAAGCGAATGAGAAAAAACTATTTGCCATATAAAGAGAGCCAAAAAAATCAACTGCATTAGTGACTTTAGAAAAGAAAAATAGCAGTTTAACAAAATAAATAAATTACACAAAGAAATTTTTTTTGAAAACCCCAAAATTTTTAAACATTATATGCTATAGTGAAAGAACAATAGTTTTCATATCTTTTTCTAACTAATAGAGGAGAAAATAAGGCTCGTTAAAAAAGGAAGGCCTAAAATCAACTACTCTATTTAACTTCAGAAAAATTATTGGCTTAACAAAAAAATGTATAAATAAAACTTTTTTGAATACTCCAAAAATTTTAAAACCTTTCATGGTTTTAAAGTTCTATATACTTTCTACATCTTTAAAAAAAATAATAAAAAGAGGCCTTAGTCCATATAAGAAAGATGGCATTTAGAAAAAAAAAAAAAAAAAAAAAACTTAAGTTTAGAAAAAAACACTGGATTACAAAATAAAATGATTTTAAATAAAAATATTTATAATAATATTTAAAAAAAAATATGAAGAGCCTCATTTAAAATAATTGCCTAAAAGTCTTAAATTGCCTCAACCCGATCGCTCAATGTAATCTTTGAATAATATGTCTCTAGAAGTTCTCCAAAACAACCCCTTACACTTTTTTATAATAGAAAGTCTCCTTGAGGTGCAAGACCAATGTGATACGAATTAGGATTTCCAAACCGAGTAAGAAATGAAGTTTGTAACCTGTGAATACCGTGCCTTCGAATGCCCGAGAGACCCGTCCGAACGCTTCACTTTGTTTCGAACACTTTATTGACTAGTTCAAACGGTTTTCAACATCTTCGATTATGATTTTCTATTTCTGTAAATTTTTTTATCCTGTTACTGTGTTTTGCATTATAGACTCAACTAATCCATCTAACAACATTACACCCAAAATGTTTTTACTCATGTCAATACTAAAAACAATGAGAGTCAATAATTGTGTCCATCTATTTTTATATACATACTAGCTGAAGTGGCCCGTGTCTAGCTGTCTAGAACGAAGATCATGTTTTCAAAATATTTATTTTTAAATTGTTGGATAAAAATGGTGTTTTCAACAGAATGACCAAATATATATTCATTGATATTGCCATACAATCTGTGGCTCTCTACAACTGCTTGGGTTCAAATATTGCAAATTTAAAAATAACAAGCGATCAAGTTGGCACAATAAGAAATACACATACTTCGCTGTGAAGACTCGAGAGAGTCATCAATATTCAAATAAACAATCCCAAAAAAAGAAGTTTTAACTGGAAACAAATAGTTTAGTTACTCTCATTTCTAAGAAGGTTTTCTTTGGCTGTTAATTTTGAGTAAGAAAGTTGTAGGACTAACACAGCAAGCACAGAGTGCAAGTTTTAATGTGTTCATGGTACAGGATATGTGCACGGACTTATATCTCACATTTTGAGGACACCATGGTACAAATCCTTTGTTGCAGCAGTGCCAACATCTACACATAGAAGTCAGCTGCTACAAGTACTGTGATTCCTGCAATGAGGGTTAACATCTTGTAAAATTGTAACATAAAAAAGATTAAAAATAAAATCAGTCAGTTAATTTTACTAAGAGGGAAACCACTTCCATATTGGTAAGCCAAATGATCAAAATGCAGTTGAATCTATCTCCCGAATTCCCTGCTTCCTCTATCTATGAGAAGGACGAAGCAACTACTTCCGATCTAAACCACATTAAAATCATTTGAAAACCTTGCATCATCAGTCAATAATAATAATAGTCTCCACATCAATTAACATTAAACACAACTGAGAGCACCAATGCTTGGATCAACCAACACAAAATAAAAGAAGAGTAGAGACAAAACGGTAAAACAAAATAGAAAAAAATGAGAAGAAAAGAATAATAAAACACGTAGAGAATACCGAGAAACCAGAAATTCAATTAAAACAAACCCCTACTTCGAATATTCCTATTGCCACCAGACCGCTATTTGAAAACAAGACAACAACCACTAAATTCATGACAAAATCTAAATTTCTTGACCAAATCTAAGAGGAAATAGCAAAACACAATACTAATTGCACAAATAAACTATATAGATATTAGGCATGCAGTTAAGAAGAAAGACGGAATAAACTTAAAGATAAAAGAAAGGGTAAACAAAAAAAAAAACCAATATTCTAGAACCCCAGCACAATGCTCAGCAAACTATTTATTGTGAAAAAGCAACCAAAAAAGGAAATTGGTTTTGAAGCACAATTATCCAGAGTTCCACCAAAGCCACCAAAGATTTTCTCATACCAAAAAGATTTCTCTCAGTTTCGTAAGAACTTTCAACATCCTCTCACCCATTATAGTCCTGAAAACACAAATTTATGCATCCACACACACCAAAGCCAACAATCACTTTCATTGTTTCACAGGTCTTCTTCTAACAAAGCCTTGCTCCAAGGTTTACAACAAAGTGAAAACTCAATGCAAAAAAAATTAAGACGGACATGTAGTGATGGAAAAGTATCGGAAATGACACAGTTATGAAAAGAAATTTTTTTTTTTTTTTTTATGCCCCCCTTCTTTGGCAGTGAACTTGTTGAATCGAATCGCCTAATGACTTGCTTCAGAAGCCCTCACTTAGGTCCAATAGAAGTTTCCTTCTTGCTGCTTATTGTGAGATATTTACAATCATAGAATCAACATGTTCAAAACAATTACCTGATGGATATGGAAATTTAAAGGAAAATATATAAGGCCAACACCTCAACAGAAGAAAAACAAAATTTTCCCAGCAAATATGGTTTAGAAATAGGAAATCTATGTCCTGGGTTTGTGTGTGATATGTGCATTAATTTCTTAATCAATCATTTTAAAATCAATATGGGATAAATGACCTAGAACTTAACTAACAATTGACCACCACCAAATAAGGGAAATTATACCAGGAAAAAGAATTGACGTTGCAATGAAACAAGCGTTACAAGCTTCTAACAACACAAAAATCAGGAAAATGAATTCGAGAAGAAAAAAAAATCAATTTGAGATGAGCGTTACACTAATATTTCAATTACCCCTATCGTATTTGATATCATCAAGATGGTTTTTCTTGTGCGTCTCAATTGCCAATATCAGGCTTTGTGCAGGCTTGCTATTGTTTTACTTTGCACTCTCATCCATTATTCCTAAAAAAAAGAAAGAAGTACAATGTAATGAAAACACTATTAACTCGATAAAAAAAAATGTGAGACAAACTAATCAGAGGATGTGTAAAGAAGAAGAAATAGCATTCCTTGAAAAGTGAATACTCTGAAGGTGAAGATTTTCAAATATCACTAAATTTCAAAACCACCCACTAAAGCATTTCACCAGACAAGAAGTATGCATGTTGATTACTGCACCCTCATATTCTTTTAACCTTTAACATAAGTAAACCGCTTGCACATTCACACAATCACAAAAAATTACCAGCAAAATAAAATAACAAGCAATCACAAACTTCAAAAAATCCAAAACACAATAACTTACGGACAACCAATCATGCTTTACAAATTGATCTCAAATCTAAAACACCATTAACTCAAACATTTTCAATAAAAATAAATAAATAAAGCCAACACACCTTGCTTGCTATCAGTTCTTCTAATCTTTGCCATCCATCTACCTCTTTTCATGGCCCTAAATTTGCAATAACCAAAAAAAAAAAAAAAAAAAATCAGCTAGAATCATTCGTAACCTCTGCTCTCTGGGCCCTCATAATAGAAAAAAAAAAATTTGAAGAGAGGAGAGTGAGAACCAAGAGAAATGCACCCTCCGGGTCTAAAGAGAGATGAAGGTGAGGGGGGGGGGGGGGGGGGGGGGGGGGGGGGGGGGGGGGGGGGGGGGGGGGGGGGGGGGGGGGGGGGGGGGGAAGACTAAGCCAAAATCAATTTAACATACTTTTCATCCCTCTAGAGTCTCCGCCTTCGCTTGATGCCAGTGAAGCAAAACTAAGCCAAAACAATTTACTTAATTTCAGTCCTCTAGTCTCCGCCTTCGCTGCCTCTATTCATCTCAAGACTTGTGAGAAGAACAACAAAAATTAGTGAGAATAGTTCAGACTCAACGAAGATAGAAGCAAAAAAATGTGAAGACTGTCGCACCCCGGTTTTTGGGTGTCCAATGTCCTTTCGGTTCGAAGACCCTAAAGCACAGAACTCTGTCACTAGAACTTGTCTCCCTAGAAGGACAAGTGCAACTAGGTTTGAGAATTGATTTGACTAAGGACTTTTTAGAAAAATAAGAGTCGCCACCTAACTTGATAAAGGTGATTTAAGGCACCTAAAACTAAGTGTTAATCCGAAGATTAAACTTAGAGTTTTTGAAAAAGGTTTTTGAAAACTCCCTCAAAAGAGAGTTTTTAGGAAAATAAGTTGTTTGGCAACCTTTTGAAATGTTTAAGCCATTTTTGAAAATAACTCCATTTTGGTCTTTCGAAAACAGAAATCTAAAGTTCGGGGGTTGGTTACGTGTAGGAAAAATATCCTAAGATCATCATCCTACCCCGCCCTTTCGGTACTTACATGTCTAATCACCCTTTGTTCACTCACTAGAATAATTGGTTACCATGGTCCACTTTATATCCGCTTTAGAAAAATGGGGTTTAGTCATCACTTTTTGGATGAATAATGCATGATGCAAGTTTTGGAAGAAGTTTGAAAATAATGGAGGTTTTGAAAGAGTTTGGGATAGAAACTTTGATTTGGTTGAAATTTTTGAAAAAGGGATTGGAGTTGAAATAAAAGTTATGACCGCACCATTTCAGGTTGCCTACGTATCTCATTTGGCGAGAATCAGGTCATTCGTAGTTCGGGCAAGAGCCCGATAGAAAATGGGCACATTAGGGCCTTGGGAAGGTTTGAAGACACTTTGGGGTCTTTGAAAAAGCTTAAGACACTTTGAGGTCTTTGGAAGTTGAAGACTCTTTGTAGTCTTTGAAAAGTTTAAGACACTTTGAGGTCTTTGGAAGTTTTTAACTTGAAATTGGATGGTGGAGTGTTTTGAAAATGTTTTTGGATCAACTTTAGGGGGAGTTTTGGAAAACTGTTTTGGCATGACTCAAGAGAACTTGAAAGTATTTTGAAGTCTTGTTTTGAAATCCTAGGAGGCATGACTTTAGAATATTTCGATAAATTGGTTTTTTAAAGTGGCTTTTCAAAATGGCTAAGAGTTTGGAATCCTAATATGGACAACCTTAGAGATTGTTCTCGATTTATTACTTGTCCTTGGAATCCCTGACCACGAAGGGGTCAGGGACACCTTAGGTTTGTGACTCTTTGAAAACATCTTTGAAAAGGTCTTGAAGATGGAGTGTAGGAACATAAGAAGAGTGTATGGAATTGGGTTTTTGAAATCATGGGGATGGGAACCAGGTTTTGGAAGAATAGGTTAGGAGGATAATGGAAAGTTTGAATGATCAATTGAAAAAAAGGGGGTTCAAAAGTTGGAACTTTCGAAGTGATTAACAGAATAGGGTTAGCCTAGGGTTGGTCAATCTTTGGGTACTTCAAGTTAACCTAGGTTTAGGTAACTAGGGTCAAGTTAACCTAGGGTTTGCTCCAATAGGGTCAAGTTAACCCGCATTAGGTAAACTAGGGTCAAGTTAACCTAGGGTTTGGTAACTAGGGTCAAGTTAACCTAGGGTTAGGTTGGAGAATGGTCTTGAAAGTTGTTTTGATGCATTCTTGGAAGGAGTTTTGAAAACAAAACATAATATGCAATGGACTTTGGTCGGCAATCTTTGTGAAGATCATTTCCATGAAAATTTTGACTCTAGCTAAGAGTATGGTTTATATGGTTGGTGATTGGAGACCATTCCAAGGAAGGTTTTCTTATGGCCATTATAACTAATATCTTAACAAGAGTATAAGGGGTCAAAATTCAACATAATGATGGTAATTTTTGGAGAATCATTTTTGATGCAAGGATGGATAGAATACATTTTTGAAATCATCTTTGGAGAAGGATTTTGAAAACCATTTTTTTCAAGGGAACCATTCCATCAAGAGAGGGTTCATATGGCCAACAAAAGGGAGACCACTCAAGAGAGGGTTCCATGGGGCCATTTTAACCAATAACTTTGAGAGAATGGAGACCTTGAAAATTGGAGAGTTTGAAGGCAACTTTTATGCGAGTTGAAATGCAATGATGCAAAAGTATGAATTAGGGGGCTGAGAGAGATTTTCTAGGGCATGACTCCTAAAGTCTCATCCTAAGCTTCAAGGGACCAACTCTTGGAACAATTTTTTAAGGACATGTAGAACTTGAAAATGTCATGAAATTAAGAGCAATGCAAGCATTGTGGGATATGGCAATAAACATAAAATGAAGCCAAGCATACAAGACATGATCAAAGTAATAATATGCAAGGGGTCATGATTCACATACAAGGCTTTTAGGCTTCACCACATAAACAAGGGGCTCTTAGGTCATACCATCTTAAAGTAGGCTAGTGAGAGGTCCCCCTACACGTGGCTCTCACTTGCTTTCCTCTAGGCATGATCTAGGAGCCCTCTTAGCTCAAACATACAAGAAAGGGGGGTTAAAGATGGGGAGTAAAATAGAGAATAGCCTAAGTAGGCTAGGAGGGAGAAGAGAAGAGTGGGGGAGAGCATAAATGTAAAAAGGGATACCACCTTTTGCCTTAAACATTCTTGTAGTCTTCAATGGATGTCTTGATTGGAGCTTGAGTGACTTCAAGAGGGCTTTAGAGGCTAGAGTGGAGTGTGTAAGTGTGTATGAGGCCTTGTATGTGGAGTGTATAGGCTTAGGAGGGGTAGAATCTAGCTTAAGTGTTGGAGGGGATGAATATATGTAGAGATTCGAGTTTCTGGATTGATTTCAGCAGAGTTTCGTATCAATTTCGGACCTGGAATATGCAAGGGGGGAGGCCTCTATTTTTAGGCAATCTACAACAGACCTTGCGCATGTGCTACATGCGCAGGTACTATTCCATTGCCAGAATAACACGTGACACCTTGTGTACTGGTTAAATCTCGACCATTGATCGAAAGTCGGTCGATCTGATCAAAATTTGAGCGCATGTAGCATACGCTCCATCACCGGGAAAGTTCATCTAAAATTTTCCTTGATAATTGAGTCAATCAGGAAGGTTCCGGGGGAATCGGTCGCACTCGGGATGTTCTCCTAGTGCTTCCGATGAGCTTTCACGCTTTCGAAAAGTTTGAATTATGTTTGGAGGTGAGTGATATCGTCTTGGGAAGTGTGCCAAAAAGGACACTTTCGCGAAGCATTTGTGATACGCTCCGTGGGTGTTTAAAAGTGGTTGTCTTTGTTTCGTGCGATCAAGGCCTTTGAGAAGCGATCTATTCGATCGGACCATGCCGATGGAAAGTACTCGAGAAATACTTTTCGGAATTCCCAAATTTACGCATTTCTCAAGTCGTTTGATGGTGCATTTTGATTAGGGAATCGGAGAAAAAGTCAACCTTAGTGGAGCGTCTGCGAAACGCTCCAAGGGTTGCTGAAAGTTATAGTTTTCGTACCGTACGATGGAGGGCTTCGGGAAGTGATCTATTCGATCGAACCGTATCGATGGAAAGATCTATGGACGAGCTTTCGAGATTTCCTTGATTTACGCATTTCTCAAGTCGGTTGACGGTGCGTTATAATCAAGGAGTCGGGAAAAAAGACAATTTAGGCAGAGCGTTTGTGAGACGCTCCAGGGAACTATTATCGGGTCGTTTGAGTTTAGTGTCGTAGGGTGTTCCTTGGGTTAAACAGGGACGTGTGGTGGAACCCTCCGCTCGAAATCCCAAGGCCGATGCTGTTTCGGGGCATTTTTGGCTTCCAGGGGCAAAACGATTATTTTGACCGGAGTTGGCTGGAAATGGTCATGAATGGTCTGGTATATTGTGTTAGGCGCGTAGGGCTGTTCAAGGATGGTTTTGAGAGAGTTTGTCGCCGTTCAGTGGGGTTTGCGCCGTGTTGAGTCGTTTAGGGGCAAAATGGTCATTTTGACTAGAGTGAGTCGAAATAGGACCGGTATTTGGACCAAATGGCATGCGGGGGACGCCTGATGGTTTGACAACATTGTGGAAGGATGGACTCATCGTTTTGAGGGATTTTGAACTTTCCTAAAACGTGCCTGGAGACCCAAGGGGCAGGTTTGGTCATTTTTCACTGAGTCGGGCTAGCAGGCGCCGGTGTTGACCTAGGTGTTGGTTTCTGAGACCGCCCGGTCTTGGAAAACTACCTGTGCGGTGTTGGTCTCCAAGAACGCCCGTTCTTAGAGAGCTACCTATAGATGTTGGTTCCTGAGAACGCCTGGTTTCAAAAAGCTACCTGGAAGTGTGGTGTTGGTCTCCGAGAACGCCCGGTCTCGGAGAAAAAAAAAAAAAAAAAAAAAAAAAAAAAAAAAAAAAAAAAAAAAAAAAAAAAAAAATACCAAATGACGGACATTTTACGTTGGCGGGCTAGCAGGCGCCAAAAGTGAGCCGTCTGAAATTTGGTGAGGTATTGGTCCCCGAGATCGCCCGATCTCGGGAAGCTACCTGGACGGCGCTAGTTTCCGGGATCGCCCGGTCCGGAAAACTGCCTGGAGTAATAGTGCTTAAGGCTCCAGCAGATCCTTGTGGACCCGAGAAGCGACCAGTTGACTAGATTGGAGATTGAAAGGCTCGTCTTGAGCTTGCATGTGTTGTGATGTTGGAAATCGAATCTGGTTGAGCCGGAGATTGCCGAGCTGGCAAAAATGGGGTGCTTACAGCTGCCCCTCTTTTTCTGGCTTTGCTTGTCGAAGACAGAAAAATAACAAGGAAGGATCCCATGTTGACCGTTAGGCGATCGATGGGACGATGAGTCGGTGAATTTGGAATGCTTCGAAACCTCTTGTGGGTTACCGGTCTGGAAGATCTTGGAATTTGAAAAGTCTCAGGCCTAGGTCGGGAGTCGGGTTACCGGCCTGACACATTTTGGTCCGGGGCAACTGATTCCTATCGGTGAGAGTTGAAGGCTCGACTTTCGGCTTTTAACAAGGCCGTTACGAGCGAATTCAGATTTTTGGGGAGCTCAAAATTGGTTTTGGCAGGAAGTTGAAGGGTCGGGCGCATGTATTTCATGCGCATGGCTTCTTTTGACTTCGGCGCATATAGTACATGCACCAGTTGGAATTTCCTTCTGGCGCATCTGCAACATGCGCCAGCCTGTGCGTATTAAAACAGAGCAGTTCGCGTTTTAGCATTGCGCTCTGTTGGGTTTTGGTTGATTTCGGGATTCTCTCTGGAGTGTTTCGCAGAGTTTTGCTCGAGAATCGTTAGAGGGGCGTTAGGCGACGTTGGGCACGTGCCGGAAATCATCATCGTCGCTGGATTCTTGCCGAAAAGCTAGGTTTTCGCCGGAGAATTTCAAAGGTTAGTTATGGAAACTCTTGTCGATTTCGATGCGTATGCTTCCGTTTTTTGCAAATGATCAGTGTATTCCTATGCTTTAAGATGTTTAGAACACAATGATCGGATCGCTTTTGTGATTTGGTGGAGATTTGAATGTGTTTTGAATGTTTTTGCGCGTTTGGGGAAGTGGGTTTCTTGCAGGATTCGAAAAATTGCCTCTACAGGCTTAGGTATTGACCATTTGTGAGGGATTTTTATACCGAGAACCTTAGAAAAATGTGTAGAACAACCGTATGAAGTTTCGTAATTTTTTGAAAAATTTTGAATTTTTGAATTTTAGAAATTACGAAAAAACAAGAAAAATTGAAGAAAATTATAAAATGGATCTCGTCGATGGTTGAAAAATCATAAAACATTTTTTGAAAATTGTAGTGATGTTCTTGCATATTCCCAAAAAAATTTTGAAATTTTTGGCGATGTAGATGAAACAGGAAAATTTGAAAAGATCGAAAAATTGACTTAAAAATTGCGTTTGAGAACGGGAAGCGTGTTTTGGAGGATGGGGTTATTTTAGTTGATGGTTTGAGATATTTCAGGCTGTGTTTGTGATTTGTGAAATTCTGGGGTAGTGACTTTTTAAGGCGAAACTCTGCCGAAATTTTCAGAATTTTTAGCACTTGGCTTTAAAACCTTTCGGGAAAGCAAATCTTTTTGAGAAAGGGGCTTTTGAGGGAGAAAGCCCAAAAAAACCGTAATTTTAAAGAAATTTTTGGGAGTGAGGTTTTGTGAGCGGAAAAGAGCCCCGGGATGCTAAACGTAAAAAAGCCCCGGGCTTTTGAAGGAAAACCTCAGAAAAATCGTAAATATATTGAGTCAAGGCTTTTGAAGGAAAGAGCCCGAGAAACCTGCTTGAAATTTTGAAACGGGATTTTTAAAGGAAAAACCTAAGAACCAGTTTTGAATTTCGAAACCAAACTTTTTGAGAAAAAAGCTTGAAAACCGTTAGAAGACTTTTGAACTAGGGTTTTGAAGGAGGAAACTCGAAAACCGGTAGAAATGTTGAAGTGAGACTTTTTTGCGAAAAAAGCTTGGAAAACCCTTAGAGAAAATTTTTTTTGGACCAGGGTTTTTGAAGGAGAAAACCCGAAAAACCGGTTTTGAAATTTAGAAACCAAACTTTTTGAGGAAAAAACTTGAAAACCTATAAAAATTCAAACCAGGGTTTTGAAAGAGAAAACCCAAAAAATCGGTTTTGAAAATTTAGAAACCAAACTTTTTGAGGAAAAAGCTCAAAAACCTTAAAAATTTGAACTAGGATAGATGGGGCCCTTGCCCTTACACTTTTCTTCCTTTGTCTTTTTCCTCTTTTCTTCTTTTTTTTTTTTTTTTGCCTTTTTTTTCTTTCCTTCTTTTTTTTCTTCTTCTTTTTTTTTTTTAATCCATCATCATTTTTTTGTGTATACATTGATGCACTTATCTTCGCACTTCTCGTATATTAGTGACTGACTGATCCTCTTGAATGTTGTCATTTTTCAGGATGTCGGAGGACGAGGGCGATGGTCTGGGCAGGAGGCGCCACGGGAAGGCGCCGCAGATAGAGCTTGAGGAGGGTGGCAGTAGTCGGGGCAGCTCGGATTAGTGGTCGGGGTGGCACAGCACGCGGAGGCAGCAGGGGTGTTTCTACGCGGAGCAGTGGTAAGGCCAGTTCTCCTCGGGGCGGCCGCAGTGGGTTGCAAATATCCTCGAGCAGGACGGCTTCTAGTGGGAGCTCTGTGAGGGGACAGCCCTCAGCGGTTCCTGACGAGAGATTTGAGGAGGAGGCTAACTCGCCCGTGGACCCCCGGACGGGATATGGTATGGCCTCCGTTCGGAATAGGCAAAGAGACACCTCATTTACCGATGATCAGCTAGCCATTCCTGATATTCACCCGCTGTGTGATTTGGCATTCCATCCGAGCCTATATTCGCGCTATGGTCAGATGCCATCGTCTACCCACAGTTCATTCAGAGGGGCCAGTATCTCGACCTTGAGGGCTATGTAGGCGTCAGCTCCCTCCTACTAGGACTTTTTGCACCGGATCGGTTTCGGCGCTTTTATGACCCTGCAGACTGATAGACTTGATCACGGGATTGCCATGGGGTTGTTGGAGCGGTGGTTCGGGGAGACAAGGACCGTGCATTTGGTGGGTTTTGAGTTGGGGCCTACCCCCGTCGACTGGGCCATGATTACTGGGCTATCTTTTGGAGGGGTGCCGATCTCTCTACGGGACGTGTCTCTAGAGGAGGCCCGCCTTCTCTTGGGGTTACCAGGACTTGGGGGCTCGAGTTTCCCAGCTTCACTTTTATGCTCGGCCGAGATAACCTTTGGTTTTGAGCCTTCACCAGATGATCAGGTTATTATGAGGCGCCAGTTGGTGCTGTATGTCGTCTTTAGTTGCTTTGGCAACAATAATAGGTCGATGGTCCCTTTGTCTTTGGTGAGCCTGGTGGCGGATCTGGACGCGCTAGATTATGTTGACTGGGGTGCTTTCACTTTTATTTGCTTCCTACGAAGGATGAGAGTGAGGACGTCCGGGGCTTGGGGGAGCTTGACGAGCTTTTGGCCGTTTTTGGTATAGTGAAGCTATGAGTATTTGCCAGTTCGCCGACCAGAGGTGTTATCCGGCGATGCCTTCCCGCGGGTCACGAGGTGGGCCCGGCAGCAGGTAGTCCAGCGATCCTTGCTTACAGATTTTGTAGCCCTCCAAGCTAACTTGGAGCTGCTGAGGCCTCGGGATGCGACTTGGGCACCTTATCTCCGATCCACCCAGTATGCCGGTATGAGGGATATCATCCTCCTATCCAGGTCACGGATCACCTTCCGGGGTCCCGTGTCATAGGAGACGTACCTCAAGGAGCGTCACTGGCGGCAGTTTCATTCTACTTTCCGTGCCTCCATGGATCCTCCCCAGTATATGTTTGGACTTTATCGAGCTAAGGTAGAGATCCCTTACATAGTCGGGGTCCCGGGTGAGCGGTTCTTGCTTCCGCCGAACGTGGATTATGAGGCTCACTTCCGGGCGAGATCTATTGGTGCTTTCACCCAGCTGGATCTGGTGGTCTGATGGCAGGTGGCTGGCCATGAGTTGGTGGAGCTTTTGGCGCCGGTCCTAGGGCTTTGTATCTGAGGAGGAGTACCTTGCTGCTTGCCAGGAATGAGACCAGTACCAGGCCGAGGTGGAGGCTCTGACTGCCCGCATATCTCTGATGGAGGCCCGTTGGGTATGTCATTTATGATTTATTATTCTCATGTTCCTTATGCATCTTTTGTGTTCTAACGCTAGCTTCCCTTCCTTTTTTGCTTTTTTCTCGGCCAGGGTCCCTTTGACGTGGGAGCTTCCTCCAACCAGCCCTCTCCATATGTGCCGGATATAGGCGACTTTGACTTGGATGACGACCCGGCTCCTTGAGGCGCCCCTCTTTTTATCTGTTGACATAGGCGTAGTTCAGTTAGTTTAGCATTATTGTTTTATGTTTTTGAGGCCGTATGTTGGCCTCCATGGATGATGACTGTATGATGCTTTACAGTATTTTTTGTTTCTTGTATGCGATGATGATTATTTCTTCCTTTTTATCTCGTCATATATGTTACGTGTGTCTATGATGGGTATGAATGTAAACACAAGGGTACAGAAGTCATGGTGCGCATAAGAAATGGTGGATATGTGTAAATTTTAGGTAGATGTGAAAAGTGTGGGTGCTTTATTGCACATGCCAAGTAGAGTGTACAGGCGTGCATATGACTTTATGAAGACAGGCAAGAGATGGATCGGGTGCTCCAGGGAAATTGTCATTTCAGCATTTTGCTCTTTCTTTGGAGATTTCCCTTTTTTGTTACACCTTTTTACTGTCATGGCAAGATGGCAGCCATCCCATTCCTAGGGTTTTCATTTTCGGATCCGATTCCCTCTCTCTCTTATCTGAGGAATTATCACTCAATTGATTGGCCCTTATGTTTGATCTGGTAGACTTTCCAAGTGAAAGTCGAAGTAGCCTTTAGCAAAGGAGCGAGCAGTTTCCGTCCTCAATCTGAGAAGACTTTGCTTTGGACTGTAATGTAGGCTGGGTAATGGCTGATGAATGAAGGGGTATCCAGGCTCAAAGAAACTTTTTTATTTATTTTTTGTAGGGAGGTAATAACCAGGACCACCTTAAATAAGCTTCTGCCGCTTTGTCCCCTTTTCTTTTTCAGATATCGCCATTTCCTTTCGAACTTGTTTAGACTAAGCAATCTTTCCTGCTCTGAGGGGACTTTTCGTTGGCTGTGATGTGGTCAGGTTGCGAGTTTTTGAAAGAAAGGGTATTGACGACTCAAAGCGTGATGGGGGTTTTTGGGTTTACTGGTGATCACCTTTTCAAGCCTTTTCCTTTTGTCTACGGGTTTCTTTCTTCGTCTCCCTTTTCTTCTCTCTTCTCTCTTTGGTATGAATTTGTGCCCATATAGGGCTCATCATTTCTTTTAATTCTTGCCCCAGTATTACCATTGCTTACACAGTCTATTAGCTTTCAGGAGGCACTCATTGTTATTTTACTTTCATCATTTTTCATCGTCATCATTCATTTTTTTTTTTTTTTTGGGTCATTTCATTCATTTTTTTTGTGTTGTTTTTTTTTTTTTTTTTTTTTTGGGTATTGCCTTGTTTCCCTCCTTCTTCAATGTAAGAGGGGGCCTTCTTTCCATGCTCCTTTTTGTCACTTTTTCCTCCAAATTTGCTTTTGCCCATTGTAGGGAGTGATCACCAGGATGTGTTTTCTTTCGAAGGGATGTAGTCTGGCTCAAAAGGGGTTTTTCAAAGGATGTTCTTTTAACTTTATGGTAGCAGAATAGATGGCTCCTCTTCCTTTCAGATAAGATTGCTTAGACCATGAAGTTCAGACTTCGACATTATCCTTTGAAACGAAAAGGAGTTAGCTTAATTGTTCTATTACTCGTGCTTGCCCCAGCATGGGGGGTGGTTCCTGGTCAGGGTATTTGAATGAAAATTACTTGTGGCTCGAGCGGGCTGAACAAAGGAACTACTTTTGCTATTCTAGGGATTTTGAAATGAGGGTTTCTCTTCCTTTCGAGGGTCTAACTGCCAACTGCTTTACCAAGGCGTTCTTCGGAAGCCACCTTTTTCGTGACCCACTCTCTTTTCTTCCTTTTGCTACCTTTCCTCTAGATCGGAAATGGTCCCCGCAGGCAAGGATGTGCATACCATCCCTCTTTTCAAGCTAGGGCATACCAACAAGAAATGAAAATTCTAAGAAAGAGCAAGTACCAAAGATGATAAATGCAAGTTTCGACTCCTTTCATTTCAAAAGTTTTGTTTACATGATGAGCTCTTGATTAGCAAAAGATGAAAGTAGGGTTAACGGAACAAAGATTAATAGGAAAGTAAAGACAAAGTTTAGTAGAGGAACATCCCTTTGGTAATCACTTCTTCAGGTGGGTTTTGGGACCACGCCTGCCTCCTCCATGCTCCATTGGCCGGCTCCCTCACTTGGTTGTGCTGGGCGAATTGATGCGTCAACTGCAGGGTGGCAGAGATTAACAACCATAGTGTGACCAGGGCTTTCTCCTTTTCCTTCTTTTTCTTCAGTGAGGTCAGTGGGGTTGTGTGTCCCTTCTCAGGCCTTTTACTGACTTCCCTTTAATTGAGCAGTTTTCTCTTGTTCGTCTTCTTGGGATTTTATAACCAGATCTTCATCAGAGGCTTGCGACGACTTTTCCTTGGCTTCCTCTTTTTTAGCTTCCTCTCTGTCGATTTCTTCAAACAGGCTATCCAGATCGCCTTCGTTGAAGTCGAAGGGTGGGTTCAGCAGTTTTGGCTCATAGATGCCCCAACCTATATCCTCGTAATCAAAAAGCTCCTCCTTCAGACGAGCCTCGGCTTCAGCATATCTAAAGTGTAGGAATTCCTCTTCCTAGCCATCAACAGGTGCAGTATCATTAGGAATGTTTGCAACAGGTTCATCCATGGGCCAGTCGAAAGGGTCCTGCTCTCCACTTGCATTGTAAAGATAGATGGGGCATGGTGGCAGTTCTTCCTCCCAATCGCTTTTGGTGTCTGACTCATCCTCGAAGTACTCTGCGCTTATGATGCCATCAGGATCCGCCTCACCTTCGGTGATGATGTTGACAGCATAGTCCGGTAAGGGATTCGCTATGACATTGGGTGCGGGGACCGCCTTTGTTTCTTGGGTGTTAATGACCTTGTTGTCAATGAGGTCTTGAATCTTATGTTTCAAGGAGAAACAGGATTCTGTGTCATGCCCCTGTCCCCCAGAATGGTACTCACAGGTAAGGGCAGGGTTGAAAGTTGGCGGCAGTGGGCTTGGCAATGGCTGCGGGGGAATAGGGTTTATATGCTTGGCCTTGAGGAGCTCATGATAGGCCTCTGTCTGTGTGCATGCCAAATGTGTGAACTCTCGGTTCCGTCGGTTGTTATTCTTGTTGGGGTTAAAGTATGGTCGGGTTGCAACAGGTCCAGTTAGGGGTGCTTGGGTAACAGCAATGGGGATATTGATGATGGGAGCAGGTGGTGAAGGTCGGGCTTGGTATTGGGGGTAATATGGTTGTTGCTGTGTAGGTAGGATGGCGGATACTTCTCCTTCTTTCTTGCCCGTGCCTCGAGTGGTTGCCACCTTCTTAGTCGCGTTCGCAAATCCCTCACTTGTCTTGGCATAGGGGTCAGTGATTCTGCCAGTTTTCAGCCCATTCTCAATCATTTCCCCTTGCATTATCAATTCCGAAAAGCTCTTTCCGACACTTAAGCACAAGCGCTCATAGTACAGCCCTTGGAAGGTATTCACGAACAACTGTACGTATTCTTTCTCTAGCAGTGGGGGGTTAACTTGTGCAGCCGCCTCCCTCCATCTCAAAGCATAGCTTTTGAAGCTTTCCTTTTCGCCTCGAGTCATCATCATCAAGGCGCATCTGTCTACGGTCAGGTCATTGTTATGCCGATATTGAGATCGGAAAGCCATGACTATAGGGTTTGATTTAAATTATAAATCTTGTTGAAATCTTTAGATGAATATAGTGATTAGATCAATTGAATCCAATTCCTTTTACAATTTGTTGATCTAGTTTTCATTTCCTTCGTTCCAACTTAAACAACAAACCTCTTCAAACCATTTCATTTTTCATTTTCCCTTTTTAAGAAGCATTTGACCAAATTGCGTGAGTCTTGAGAGTGTTAAGTCTTAGCTTTTGCCGATAACTTATATTTAGCTCAATTCAGGTGGAATTCAACCTCGGTATTTACAGAGTTATACTTGACGACCACTTACTTTTGGGTGTTACATTGCTACAGTTGTGTCAAGTTTTAGGCGAAGGTGAATATTCAACAATCTTGAGAATTGTGCAACTGGTGGATTGCTTCTCCATCAACACCTATAATAACGGAGGAATCTTTGGCTTAGGCCTTAGGTCACTTCGTTTCATCCATTATACTTGTAAGCATATTAGATTTAGGATTCTTTCTTTATTTTTCCTTTCCAATTTAGAATTGCATTAATACTTGTATGGGTGGGTATAAGCACTTAATTTTCGCCTGCTAGATAATCTCTGGTCTGGTCAGATCACTTTCAAAACTACATAGGCACATTCAAGCCCTAAATCAACTTTCGGACCCCTATCCAATCGGTCAACCACTCCTCGAGCCCATTGGGCCCAACAGAGGCCTAATGATCAAACCTGCCCCTTGGGCCTCCAAGCACGTCTTTGAGAAAGTTCAAAGTTCCTCAAGACGCTAAGTTCACCCTTCCAAAATAACATTAGACAACTAAGTGTACTCAATGCGCCATCCCAACCAATTCCAGTCTCGTTTTGATCAACTCTGGTAAAAAATAACTATTTTGCCCCTGAGCACGCCAACATAGCACAAATCCCTTCAGACGGTAAATACACCTTCCATGGCCATTCCCAAACATTTCGACATGCTTAACATGCCATTCCAACCCATCCTAGTTCTTTCCGACCAATTTTGGTCAAAACGACCATTTTATCCTTGGTGGCCCAAGTGTGCTCCGAAACCACATGGCTCTTGGTACCTAATTGACAAATCCTATTATACGTCTATGTTCAATCCAAGGTGATTTCCATGACTCTAAACGCTTCCAAATCGACGAAAGTTCCCTGGAGCGTCTCGTAGACGCTCCGCTAGGATTGTCTTTTCTTCAGGTTCCTTGATTATAACGCACCACCAAATGACTTGAGAAATGCGTAAATTAGAAAATTCCTAAAAGTATTTCTAGAGGACTTTCTATCGGTATGGTCCGATAGAAAAGATCATCCCCCGAAGGCCCTGATCATGTGGCTCAAAGATTGTTACTTTTGAATATCCATAGAGCATATCATAGACGCTCCGAGAAAGTGTGTTTTCGTACACACTTCTTGAGGCAATATCTCATTCTTCTGAAAACCTTTGAACTCCCCAAGAGCTCCCGGCCCTTGAGAAACACTAGGAGAACATCATGAACGTAATCGATTTCCCTGAACCTTTCCCGATTTGCACAAAAGTTCGCAGCGGCGGAGCGTATGCTACATGCGCCAAAAAAATAATTAGATCTAACAAAATTTGACTTACAGCCCAAGTTGGCGTAGTACAAGGAGTGCCATGTGGCACTCATTTAGTAGCCTAGTATAGACGTATGTAGTACATGCGGCTAGCCAAATTTTGGCTAGCTGCATATGCTACATGCACCAGGGCCTAAATAGTTTGCCTATAAATAGTAGCCTACCCCTTGCGTATTCCAAAATAAAAAAAATAATAGCAAAGCTCTGCAGAAATAGTCTTAAAACTCTGAATTTCTCTATACGCCTCACTCTCCAAGCACTTTAGTTAGATTCAACCTCTCTTTAGCTTATACACTCCATCTACAAAGCTCCCAATGCCATAAAAGAGCCATTCCAATCTCTTCAAGTCTCTTTAAGGCCATTCAATTTCCACATCCTAGAGAACCCTTCTTAAGTTTCTTGACCTCATTTTGCATCATTGCATTTTACTACCTTCAAGTTATATTAAAATGGTTTTCAAACCATGTATTTCACTTTGATTTTCAAAGTTTTGCTCTCTTGAGTTTTGTGGTTGAAATGATCCTTATGGTACCCTCCCTTGAGTGGTCTCCATATTTATTAACTATAGGAACCCTATCTCACTATAATGGTTTTCTACGCCCTAAAAGTAGTTTTCAAAACAACCTTCTTCAAAAGGGTTCTCAAAAGTTTATTCACTTTAATTTGCATAAAAATGGTTTTTCAAAACTGCCATCTTCATATTAATTTTTTGAATTTTGGCTCTCTTGAATATTGTGATTGGAATGGTCCCATAGAGTCCTCTTAAAGTGATTTCACTGAAATCAACCATATGAACCCTTATTCTTTAGAGTGATTTTCAATATCTTAAAAGTGGTTTTCTAAAACCTCATTTTCTAAAATAATTTTCAAAGGTTCATTCTCTTTAGTTTTCAATCAAATAAGTCTTTAAAACTATCTATTTAATATTGATTTTCATAAGTTTTACTCTCTCGAGTTAGTGGTTGAAATGGTTCCAAGGCAACCCTCTCTTGAGTGGTTTTCAAATTCCAACTATATGAACCTAACACTCACTTGAATGGTTTTCATAAAATGGTTTTCAAAACACACTTCCAAGTTTTATGCATAAAACTACCTTTTTAAAATAACTATGTCAAAACCCTAGTTCAAAATTACCTTCCAACCCTAGGTTAATTTGACCCTAGTTGTCCAACCTTAGCTTAACCTAACCCAAGTTAGTTAATCCTAGTTCAACCACACCCTACGTTAACCTAACATTAGTTAGTTAATCCTAGGTCCTCTTAACCCTAGCTTAACCTAACCCAAGTTAGTTAACCCAAGTTAGTTAACCCTAGGTCAACCAAACCCTATATTAACCTAACCTTAGTTAGTTAATCCTAGGTTAACATAAGGCAAGTTAGTTAACCCTAAGTCAACCACACCCTATGTTAACCTAACCTCAGTTAGTTAGCCCTAGGTCACCTAAACCCTAGGTTAACCTATCCCAAGTTAGTTAACCTTAGGTCATCCCAACCAAGGTTAGTAAGCTTTAAGATTCCAATTCAAAGACCCATTTTTAAATAATCTTTTAATTCAAAAATCATTTTCGTAGCATGGTTTCAAAAACATCCTACTTTTTTAAGTTTTTAAAAATCAATTCCAAAATCTTTTCAAATGTTTACATGCTCTATCCTAAAATATTTCCAAGAGCTCTCTTAAACTTGTCTTGACTAAAATGGCTAGACACTTAACATTTTTCAAAAGTGATTGCACAACTCATAACTCTAAGGTGTTCTTAACCCTCTTATGGTTAAGGTTTCCTTAGAAGGAGTGACACATCAAGTGTAACCTCCTAAAGTCCATATAAGGTATCGAACCCTAAATGCTTTTCAAAAACCTTTTTCAAAGGTCTTTTTCAAATATCACACTCCTGAAACAACCCTAATTCTTTCATGGTTAAGATTGTTCAAGTATAAGTGAGATATTAAAAAAGAGTTCTACAACCCAAAAGTTTTAAAAACCAATGGAAAGTCTCTAACCCCTTTTCCAAATACGTTTTCAAAACCCATAGCCCTGAAGGGGTTTAGTTCTTCAATGACTAACCTCTTAAAGGTGATGAAACATTAAATATACCTTTCGTAAGGTATTCAAAAACTACTTTCAAAAGCTTTTTGAAGACAAGTTCACTAGAGCATTTCCAATCCAAACTCTACCTCCAAAGTTTTCAAAACAAGACTTCAAAACATTCTCAAAACTCCCTAGAGTTAGTTTAAAACCTTTTCAAAACTCCCTTGAGTTGTTTTAAAGTACTTCCAAAACTCCTTTGAGTTGTTTCAAAAACATTTCAAAACTCTCTTAAGTTAATTTTAGAAATATTTAAAATCATCTTCAAGCCCGATTTCAAAAACACTTCAAATATCCCAAGTCTTATTTCAAATATATTTTTCTAAACTCTCAAGTTCTTTTTTTTTTTTCCAAAGATCTCAAAGTGTCTTCAAAACTTTCCAAAGGCCCTAATGTGCCTCTTTTCTATCGGGCTCTTGCCCTAACTACAAATGATCTGATTCTCACTAAATGAGATACGTAGGCAACCTAAAATGGTGCGGTCATAACCTTTTATTTCAACCCAAGTTCCCTTTTCAAAAGTTTTTATCAATTCAAGATTTCTATTTCAAATCCCTTCAAAATTTTCATATTTTCAAACATCTTTCTCAAAACTTACATCATGAATCATTCATCCAAAAAGTGATGACCAAACCCATTTTTCAAAATTCTAAAGTGGATATTAAGTAGATATTAGTAATCGGTGATTTAAGTGAGTGAACTAAGGGTGATTAGACATTTAGGTACCGAAAGGGTGGGATAGGATGATGATCTTAGGATGTCTTCCGTATATGTAACCAACCCCCGGACTATAGATTTCTAGTTTCAAAGACCAACCCGAAGTCAATTTTCAAAAGGGCTTTGAAACATTTTTAAAGGTTGCAAAAAATCCCTTTTCTAAAAAGCCTTTTTAAGAAGGATACTTTCAAAATGATTTTGAAAAATCTAAGTTTAGTGTTCGGATTATACTTAGTTTTAGGTGACCTAACACATCTTTAACTATGTTAGGTGGCGACTCTAAACTTTTTCCAAAAGCCCTTATTTAAGTCAATTTCAAGACCAAACCTAGTCGCACTCGTCCTTATAAGAGGATGAGTTCTAACAAGAGAGTATCGTGCTTTTTCCCGAGCCAAGAGGGCTTAGTTTAAAAACCGAGGCACTATAGTGGGTTGTTAGTGGTGGTTAGAACTTTTGTACTAGTTGTGCTTATCAGTAGTATTGTTTTTGCATAAGGAGATTAGATGTTTAGTTAGATTGGAATTAATATTGCTTGAGTGGATGAAAATTTTTATGTGGAGATTAGAGGTTTGGAAGGAAATTAATGGTTATGGATTGTGAATTGACTTGTCTGAGGTGCAGAGTGCCAATTTATTTGTGCATTGGAAAATATTTTATATTCATGACTTAACCAGTAGACGTTAAAGAGTGGACCCTAATAGTCATTCCACTTTACTTCTTAGCTCATTTTTCTCACATATCATCTCTGCACATTAACATAGGCACATTGGAATATCTTTCTCAATGGGTTAAGAATGATAGTAATAGGAGCGTCAATGATAATGTGCTTGTATTTCCCAACCAAGGTGCTAAAAATTGATTGTCTATGCCTAGATTGTGGGAATTTAAACACCAAAGTGCAAATGCGGCGAAGTAGCAGTTAAAATAACCCGATAAAAATGAGGTCGATCCACAAGAAACAAAGTTCTAAATTATGTGAAATGTCATAGTTGCGGATGGTAGGTGTCAGAATTCATCATAAGTAATGAGTTAGATATCGACTAAGTCATGTTAAACACAGAAGCGTCACAAACGACTTAAGTTGCAACCTAAACCAATTGGTTCGAATTTAATTTCATCACTTGCTGACGAGAATTGGACAAAAGTTATAGAAATAGTATCCAAAAGAAAAATATTTATTTTTGAGAGATTTGATGGTTGTTAAATTAGACTGCAAAAAAAAAAAAAACAAATAAAAAATAATCTTGAATCTAATTGGTCCGATCACGTGACTTTCTTGAGGTTGATCAATATAGGTATACTATTTGTCAATTGTTTGGCTCCCTTAAGCCTCATAAATCAACAGATGAGAATATTCAATGATAACCAAATATTAGAATATTACGTTAAAATCATGAACCCTCACCATCGACTTATAAACACTAAGTAATACTTTGTCAGAGCATAAGTGTAATAAGCATAATTAAATGCGCATGTTTTGAGAGGTTCTAGCTAGATACTTATTAAATTATTATTAAAAACTCTCACTATCGATTTGCATATACCGGCAGCTTTGTCAAGACAAAAAGTATTACAAAGATAATTAAAAGTCTAAGTTTTCAAAAGGATCTAAATTTTAATTACCAAGAATATAAAAGCAATCCATTACAGATTAAGATTAAGAGCCTTAGATCCGTACTGGAGGTTTGGACATAAAAACATACTAGACAAAGTACTCGGATAAAATATACAAGTCTCTGAAAAATGATAAGCAAACCAGCATTTACTTTACTTTTACATTACTATATTAATTATGATACTCCTAAACTTAAATTTGTTTACAAAACACAAAATCATTACGTGCATAAAATATACGTGTCTGTGTCTGTGTATGCAATATACCAAACGTGTGCAAAAATACTAAGTTTGCGAATAAATCTGGATCATTCTCGGATTTTTTGAAGCCACTCCTAGTGCAGCCAAGCCAAAAATTACATGGTAATCACTAGGACAGGCGTCCAAATCTTCTGCCTTGCGTTCCAAGAGTCAAAGATCTATTTCTTGCTGACTTAAAAAATTTCCTAAAAAGCTAGTACAAAGCCAAAATCTAGCCTGACGCCACTACAACAGGTGCTAGTTCCAACTTTGGCTGCCTATAAATACAGACCATCTCCTTGTGTAAAAAAAAGGTCCGAAAACTCAATCCAAAAACTCTGTTTCACAAAATCTAGAGCTCAAAGTCTCTCCAAACCCTAGCCCTCTCTAGTCTCTTCAAAACTTAACCACCATACACTCAAACCCTAACCTCTATACATCATATACACTCAAACACAAGCCTCCAAAGCCTCAATTGAAAACTCAATGTGCTGCAACTTCAAGGTTCCTAAGTTTAAGTAAAGCAAAACAAATAAAGCAAGAAGAAGACAAGGTAGGCTTTCGATTTACTTTTATGTAATTTCCTTCTCTCTCTTCTCCCTCATAACCCATTTGGGTTTTCTTTTCTTTTAATCTCCCATCTTCAATCTCCCTTTCTTGCATGCTTGAAACAAGGGACTCCCCGATTCATGCCCAAGAAGAGTTGTTGAAGGTCACCGTGTCGAGGGCTTTCTTCAAATTCAACCCTTAATGGTGTGGGTTCGACCCCCTTGATTATGTGGTGAAGCCTAGCCTTATATGTTCACGACCCTATTGCATTATGCATATTATATTCATACATTCATTCAAAATTGTTTTCAAAGTTATTTTTTCAAACTTGCATCAAAGTGGTTTTTAAACTTGCATTCAAAATCTCTTTTTCAAACTTCTTTTCAAAACCACAATCTTAGAGTGATTCTAGTCATTCTATGATTAAGGTTTGTTTTAGAAAAGTGTTATATTCAATATGACTATTAAGGTTCATATTTTGGGTGCAAACCCTAAATTGTTTTTCATCAAAACCACAATCTTAAGATGATTCTAGTCATTCCATGGTTAGGGTTATTTTAAAAAAGTGTGATATTCAATATAATCATTATGGTTCATATTTCAAATCCTTGTTGTTTTTCAAAACCACCAACTTAGAATGGTTCTAATCTTTTCATGTTTAGAATCGTTTTACGAAAGTGAGACATTCAAAAGATTTTTAAAAGTCCATATTCAAGCCTTTTTCCAAATTGCTTTTCAAACTTTTTTTCTAATAACTTTCTTCAAAAATATACTTTTTAAAAACTCCCCATCAAAAATCTCTTTCCTAAAAACTCCTTTCAAATATCTCCTTTCTAAAAACTCTTTTCAAAGTCCAAGTCAAGCCTTAGAATCCATGATTAGGAAACCCTAATTCTTTTCTTGAGATCATGACTTTTTATTTTGCCTCAAATCATAGATTTTCAAAATCTCTTTTCCTACCAAATCATAGATTTTCAAATCCAAGATTTTCAAAACTCAACCTTTCCAACTCCATATCAAATTAAATCCTCCATTGTTTGGAAACAAAATCAAATCATCTATTTTTGGAAATAAAGTCCAATCTTCAACTTTAGGAAATAGAAATCAAATCTTTCCTAATTCTAATCTTTCGTAATTTCAATCTTTCTTAAATTCAAACTTTCAAACCTTTTCTAATTTCAAACTTTCAAGTCTTTCTAAATTTCAAATCTTTCTAAATTCAAAACTTTCCAAATTCAAATCTTTCCAAAATCAACTCTTTCTTAAAAAGAAAACTTTTCTAATTCAAAAATTTTATAATTTGGAACTTTCCTAATTCAAAACCTTCCTTATTTGGAACTTTCCTAACTCAAAACTTTTCTAAAATCTAACTTTCTAAAATCAAATCTTCCTATTTCAATTGCATGCTTCAACCCTAGGTTACCTAAGTCCTAAGATATCTAAACCCTAGTTCAACCCTAACCTTAAAGTTAGGAGGCCTCAATTCTTTTCTAAAAACTCTTTTCTAAACCAAGATGGTTTTCAACTTCAATCTAAGTTAAGATGATTTCAAAGCTTAACTCAATTTTTCCAAATCAAGTCCAAGTTCTACTCCTCAAGTTCAATTTCAAATCAAAGTTAATTTCAAGTTCGAGTTCAAATCTTCCAATCAAAGTTCCAAATTAAACCTTTTAAAGTCAAACTTTTCAAAGACCTCAAAATGTCTATTTTCAATTGGATCATGAGTTCAAATTACGACTGACCTGATTCCCAACAAAGGGATATGTAGGGAACCCTCATCGGTGCGGTTACAATCTTTTTCAGGTCTCCAATTTCATAATCTATTTCCAATTTCCAATTTCTAAAACCTTTTTTCAAACTTCAAATCTTTTTTTTTTAATTCTATTTTTAAAATCAAATATTTTTTTTGCACTTACATATCATGCATCATATCAACCTTCTTTTGAAAATTCTTTTCAAAGTGGATATAGGTGGACATTTGTTAATCAAAGATTCTAATGAGTGAACCTAGGATGAATATATATGTAGGTACCACATAGGCATGATAGGATGATGGCTTAGTACATTTTCCCTATACGTAACCAACCTCTGAACCTAGAATCACTGTTTTCAAATGCCAAAAAGGAGTTATTTTTAAAAAGAGCTTAAATCTTTTCAAAGTTTGCCAAACAACCTATTTTCTTAAAAACTCTCTCTTGAGGGAGTTTTTCAAAACAACCCTAAGTATAATCTTCGGATTGCACTTAGTTTTAGGTGACTTAACTCACCTTAATCAAGTTAGGTGGCGACTCTAAATCTTTTCCAAAAGCCCTTATTCAAATCAATTTCTAATTCAAACCTAATCACAC
This sequence comes from Euryodendron excelsum, assembly GCA_033060915.1. Lineage (NCBI taxonomy): Eukaryota > Viridiplantae > Streptophyta > Magnoliopsida > Ericales > Pentaphylacaceae > Euryodendron > Euryodendron excelsum. Next base: position 3,618,586 of record CM065393.1, on the reverse strand, counting down.
TCGTCCTTCTAGGAGGATGAGTTCTAACAAGAAAGTACCGTGTTTTTTTTCCATTTGGGCGTATTTTTTCCCGAGTTCGAAAAATCAGGGCGCGACACTCAAGTTCATTAAGTTGTAGCTTTCTTATCAGGCCTACCTCATCCAAGCTTTCATTAAATTGACGAATGGCCCAATAGGCTTTTTGCTTAATTTCTACTGGAATATGACATGACTTTCCATAGACAAGCCTATAAGGAGAAGTACTTAACAAAGTTTTATATGTAGTTTGATACGCCCAGAGTGTATCAACTAACCTTAAGGATTAGTCCTTTCGGTTAGGATTGACAGTTTTCTCAAGAAAGCGCTTAATCTCCTAATTAGTTAACTCAATTTGGCCACTGGATGATAAGGTGTACTAACCTTATGAACAACCCCATACATTTTCATTAACAGTCCAACAGTTCTATTGCAAAAATAAGAACCTCAATTGCTAATGATAGCACATGGCATATGAAAACGTGGAAATATATACTCTTTTAAGAACCGAACCACCACACGGTGATCATTGGTGCAAGAGGCAATAGCTTCAACCCATTTAGACATAAAGTCTATAACCTCAAGAATATAAAGGTAACCAAACGAACTAGAAAAGGGTTCAATGAAATCGATACTCCAACAATCAAATATCTTAAGAATAAGAATGGGAGTAAGGGGCATTATATTTCTTCTAGACAGACTCCCTAGTCGCTAACATCTATCACAAGTCGAACAAAAGGTGTGAACATCACGAAACATGGTAGGCCAATATAAACCAGATTCCAGAATCTTTGCAACTGTCTTTTTAGAATTAAAATGGCCACCGCATGCATAGGAGTGACAAAACTCCATGACAGAATGAAACTCATTGTCGGGAAACACGCCAACGAATTATTTGATCAAGAAAGTACTTGAACAAGTATGAATCATCCTAGAAAAAATATTTCACATTTTTAAAGAATTTTCTTTTATCCAAATAGGACCACTGTAATGGAATTTTTTCGATAGCTAAAAAGTTGGCAACGTCAACAAACCACAGAGTGGTTGCGTGAGAAAGGGGTTGAATTTGAAAAATATGCTCATCTGGAAAATGCTCATTGATGGGAATAGTGTCTTTGGTGTCTCCATCAGTAAAGAGTCGTGACAAATGGTCAACAATAACATTCTCTGCCCCCTTTTCATCTCGAATTTTAATGTGAAATTCTTCTAACAAAAGAATCTAATAGATGAGGAGTGGTTTTGCATTAGGCTTGGTTAACAGGTACTTTATTACAAACTGATCAATATAGATGATGACTAATGACCCTACCAAGTATGATCGAAACTTATCCAATGCAAACACAACAACAATGAGTTCTTTTTTAGTTGTGGTATAGTTTATTTGGGCTTTATTCAATGTTTTGCTCGCTTAATATATCACATGGGGTTTCTTATCCACTCCCTGTCCTAAAATTGCTACTACAACATAATCACTAGCATCGCACATCAACTCGAAAGGTAAAGACCAATCGGGTGACCGAATGATAGGTGTAGTTGTCAAAAGCCCTTTGAGCTTGTCGAAAGCTTCTTGGCAATCAGACATCCACTCAAATGGAACATCTTGAGATACTATATTACACATTGGATATGAGATGGCACTAAACCCTTTTATGAATCGCCGATAGAAACTAATGTGCCCAAGGAAATAACTAATGTCTTTCACAGTTCTAGGGGTAGGTAGTTTTTGAATCAGTTCAACCTTGGCTTTATCTATCTCAATTCACTTCCTAGATATAATGTGTCCGAGCACTATACCTTGTGTCATTATGAAGTGGCATTTTTTTCAGTTTAGAATAAGTTTACTCTCCTCACATCTCTCTAATACCTTCTCGAGGTGTACCAAACAACTTTCATAGGTATCTCCATAGACCGAGAAATCAATCATGAAAATCTCTAAAAATCCCTCCACTATATTACTAAAGATACTCATCATATAACTCTGAAAGGTGGTCGGTACATTGCATAAGCCAAATGACATTATTTTGTTAGCATAAGTACCAAAAAGACATGTTAAAGTCATTTTATCCTGATTTTCGAAGGCAATTTCAATTTGATGGTACCTAGAGTACCAATCTAGAAAGCAGTAATAGGCTCGTCCTGCCACTCGTTCTAAGACTTGGTCCAAGAATGGGAGTGAAAAGTGGTCTTTTCTAGTTATAGCATTTAGTCGATGGTAATCAATGCATAAGCATCACCTAGTTTGAATCCTAGTTGACACTAGTTCATTTTTCTCATTTTGAATTACTGTAACTCACGATTTTTTCAAAAAAACTTAGGCTGGACTAATATACTTTGAATCAAAGATTGGGTATATAATACCCGCATCGAGAATATTCAATACTTCTCCTCTCACAACTTCTTTCATGTTGGGGTTCAAACGCTTTTGCATTTGACGAACTAGTTTAGAGTCTTCTTCAAGATATATGCAATGTGTGCATACCAAAGAACTAATACCATGCAAGTCTACAATGGTCCACCCTAAGGGTTTTCTATAATTATTTAGCACTTCCACTAGACTCTTCTCTTGGCCTTCAAACATGCTAGAGGATATAACAATAAGATAAGACTCACCTTCACCAAGAAATGCATACTTCAAAGTACATGAAAATTGTTTTCTTTTTAAAGTGGGTGCTTTCTATTTAGAAGGGATAGGCTTAATAGTACTAGGAACTAGAGATTCAAAAGATGGGGTCTAGTGACCCACTTGCATCCAATGCTCGCTTTCTACCCCTTCAATGATTGTGTCACAGTCTAATTGGTTGTGGACTCACTCAAAGCAAGAGTTCTTTTAATAAGATCATTGAAAAACTCACTCTCAATGTAATCTTGAAGAATAAACTCAATAAAGTCTATTTCCTCAACATCATCAGGTTCCTCAATTGAGAAGATGTTCATCTTAACAATCATATCCCCAAATAACAGTTTTAACAACCCATTCCTATAATGAATTATGGCATTACTTGTAACTTGGAATGCTTGTCCTTAAATCACAGGACTTTGGGAATGAGCACTAGTGCTTGCAATTGGTTGTGTATAAGTCTACTAAGTAGTAGAACTTATCTATCTGATAAGAACATCCTCCACAGTAACCCTTGGAATCTTGATAGACCTATTAGCTAGTTGCAAGATTACTCTTATAGGATGCAACTCACCTAATCCGAGTTATTGGTAAATCGAATAAGGGAGTAGGTTGACACTTACTCCTAGATCAAGAAGGACTCGATCTATCTTGTGTCCTCCTATGGTGCATGAAATAGTAGGACAACCAGGGTCCTTATACTTTAATGGGGTTTTACATTGCAAAATCGCACTTTGACTCTCATTCATGAAGGCAATTTCCTTGATATATAACCTCCTTTTCATAGTGCACAAGGCTTTTAAAAACTTGGCATAGGAGGGAATCCACTTGATAGCATTTAGATTAGAATGTTGATTTTGACTTACTTAAATAACTTCGTAAATTTCTGAATTTAGAATCTCCTGTTTAGGCTTGGTCAACCTATGAGTAAATGGTGCATATTTCTCAACATTAATGTCCTCTCCTTCAAACGCTTTGGTTGGCTCTAAGATTGGCTCAACTTCCTTTTTTTCTTTCACACTTTTATCAATCTCTTTCTCTTCCTCTACTTTTTTTCCCTCTTGCTCCCTCTCAACTCCCTTCCCTTCATCCCTATCCTTAAAAGTGTCTTTCACAGATAGAATGATTTTATCGATGATCTTACCGCTCCTTAAGATTGTGATGGATTGGACTTGTTCATGACTAGATCGAGGATTAATCCTCACTTTAGTCATGTTCACTTGCTTATTGGGATTTGGATTTGGTTAGGGTTGAGATGGAAATCTCCCTGATGCTTTGTGGGTCAAAGCTTATATCGAAGTCGACATTTTCTTTGCTATGTCTTCCAATAGTCTAGTGTGTTGGTCTAACACCTTCTCATGCTGATCCACCCTATTATTTACCCTTCTCACATCATTAGTCAATTGGTATACGTTATCTTCTAATGATTTCCTATGAGGAGGTTGATATGGAATGGGTTGGGGTTGAAAATGTTAAGGGTTTTGTTGGAAAGATTGAGGTTTTGAGGCCCTTTTTAGAATGCTTGAGGGTTTGAAGACCCCTCATTTTTGCACCTAAAATTTGAGTGATTTCTCCATCCGGGGTTGTATGTGTTCGAAAAAAGTTTTTCACAACTCGGTATAACTGAATATGTAGCAGTGTCATGACCCAATGTACCACACATTAAACAACTCTCTTCTCTGGGAGACTCATTATTTACAATATTAACATTTTTAGACTCCACAACCTCCAATTTTCAAGTAAGTGCAGCAACTCTAGCATTCAAATCATGTATTTTATTGAGCTGAAATGCTACCCTAGGCTTTGCTAAGTAATCAAAGTAGTCATATACCTCAGTGGGCTCTTTGTCATACAAAATCTCTGCACATAAAGACTTAACAAATTGCTTAAGTTGTGGGGTTAATGATGAATAGAAAGTATTCATGACATGCTACTATGTCAATTCGTGATGTGGATAAGCATTTAGCAAATCCTTGAACCTCTCCTAACATTGGAAGAATGATTTACCAATCATGAGACCAAACTGAGAGATTTGGTGATGAATCACCTCTGTTTTATGTTCAGGGAAGAACTTTTTCAAGAACTCTATTTGAAGATCTTGCCATTAATGAATGGACCTAGGCCTCAATGAATTGAACATTGTCTTGACCTTGTTTTTCCAAAGAAAATGAAATAGTTTCCAAAGTACTACTTCCCTTGGATAAGAACTATCGACGAAGATAGGCATACGTCCTCGAAATCTTTGATATATTGATATGGTTTTTCATAATCCAAACCATGAAATGGATATATTTGCTGGATCATTCCCAGCTTTAAGTCATCGCTGCGTGATGCGCGGGAAGAATAATGCAAGAAGTAGGTGTTTGCCTAACAAGATTCAGATAATCCTTAAGAGATCTATGGGGAGGATCGCCTTGTACACTCACACCTTCTGATACATTATTTGGATTTGGTAGATTGAGATTCACAGGTGATTGATGATCAATTCTTCCACCATAAGGATAGAACTAAGACCTTAGTTAACTAACTGAATATTTGGAACAGGTGTCTTAAATGGGGAAAGAGTACGGAAGGTGGGAGAAAGATCACTAGAAGAGTTAACACTTACCAATTGTCTATGCACATCCCTAATGAAATATATCATAAAAGTGTATGTACCCTATGAAAACATAAATTAATCCTTCCCAAAACATCAACATGACAAAATATTAAAAAAAAATTACAATAGTAGTATACTAAATACTAGCACACAAAAACAACAAAAGAAAAAAAAGTTAGTCCGTTAATAAAACGTTAGTAAAGAGTTAGATGGTCACCACATTGAGGGCATTGACCTAAGTAGGCAGTGAATCAACCTGATAAGTAAACCACAAAGAAAAATAAAAAAAAAGTAGAATAAAAAAAAAATAGGTTATCTAAAAAAGTAAAGTGGAAAATAAAAACAGAAAGTATGATAGAATATTATAATGGTAAACCAAAGTAGGTTATCCACTAAATAAAGGAAAAATCTTAGATAGTTAAATGGAAAATAAAAACAGCAAAAACGATGATAATCAACTTGAATGAGCTTCGTTCAATAGTAGGCAAGTATGCCAACCAAATAGGTTAACCACAAAGAAAAAGGAATAAACACTAAAGTGCAAGTGCGGCGAAGTAAATAAAAACGAAAAGAAGTTCTAAATTAAAAATATATACAAATATAAAAGTTAGCAAGGGAAGGAAGTAATAAGTTAGCATAAACCACTGATTAGTTGGAATACACAGTCCAATTTCTTCATAATTTTAGGAAAGCAATCAATTGTCCTCAAGACCACAGTAAAGATATTATTGTTATTTTTTATTTTTACATATTTTAATTAAGCCGTTCTCTGGCAACGGCGCAAAAAACTACTTGTATTTCCTAACCACAATGCTAAAAATTGATTGTCTATACCCAAATTGTAGGAATTTAAATACTAAAGTGCAAGTACGGCGAAGTAACAGTTAAAAATAACTCTTAACGGTAAGATAAACAGACATTTAATAATATGGAGCGGGGTCGATTATAAATAGGGAAATCGGAGTTCTAAAAGCCCGAGTATATAAAATGTCATAGTTGTAGATGGTACACACTTTGCACATAATTGAGAGATGCTAGAATTCACCCCAAGTAATGAGTTAGATATCGACTAAATCATGCTAGAAACAGAAGCGTCATAGATGGCTTAAGTTGGATCTTAAACCAACTGGTTCAAATTTTACCTCTTACTGACGAGAATTTGAAAAAAGTTACAGAAATAGTATCTAAAAGAAAAATATTTGTTTTTGAGAGATTTGATGGTTGTTAAATTAGACTGCAAAAAGAAATAGATTAAAAACAGTCTTGTATCCAATTGATCCGATCGCGTGACTTTGGTCCCCTTGAGCCTCATAAACTAGCATATGAGAATATTCAATGATAACCAAATATTAAAATATTATGTTAAAATCATGAACCCTCACCATCAACTTGTAAACACTAAGTAATACTTTGTGAGAGTATAAGTGTAACAAGCATAATTAAAGGCATGTATTTTTAAAGGTTCTAGCTAGATACTTATTAAATTATTATTGAAGACCCTCACCGTCGATTTGCATATACCGGTTGCTTTATCAAGACAGAAAGTATTACAAACATAATTAAAAGTTTAAGTTTTCAAAAGAAACTAAATTTTAATTACAAAGAATATAAAAACAATCCATTCTAGATTAAGACTAAGAGCCTTAGTTCTGTACCAGAGCTTTGGACATAAAAACATATCAGACAGAGGACCTGCATAAAATATACAAACCTCTGAAAAGTAATAAGTAAACCAGCATCTACTTTACTTTTACACTACTCCTATATTAATTACGATACTCCTAAACTTAAATTTATTTACAAAATACAAAACCATTACATACATAAAAATACGTACCCGTGCCCATGTATGCAATATATCAAACGTGTAAAAATACTAAGTTTTCAAATAAATCTGGAATGAAAAGATAAATCTTAATTGATCATCCTAATACCGTCACGTGATTTTCACAATTGGTTCCAAGAATAAAACTAGCTACTCATGATAATAAAAAGACTCCATTTAAAAGAAAATGACTTCACAAATAAGAAGGTTTATTGCAGTAGAATAACGGTAAAGAAAAAATTGAAATAAAAAATTAATTAACTGAAAAGCTGCTAACAAACTAATTGAAAATCTACACCTGAAAATAAAACAACTGAATGCGGAGCTCTTTGGCTTTGAACTTCGTCTTCTTTGGACTCTCTCTCTCTGGCTCTCTTTTGAAGCTCCCTTCTTCTTTCCCATGGCTCTCCTATTTATAGGAGATGAAAAGAAATGTTTTTTTATTATTTTATTAATTTATTTTTTTGAAATTATTTTTTTTATATTTTTTAATTACAACACTAACTCATATATATATATATATATATATATTAATTACACCACTAACTTATATATATATATATTTATAAAATTATACCATGAATATATATATATATATAAAATTATACCCACTAAGTTATATGTCTATATATAATATAACATAATATATCAAATTAACACCTGAATAAATGTCTGTGTGCCTATCGACTTTATTTTGCTCAGTTTTAGTTTCATATATAAAATTATATTAAACTAATATATATATAAATAAGTATAATAATTGTTTACAATTAGAGACTCTATTATACTTTTTATATATATATAATGGTGATAAGCATAAGAGATACATTAAATTAACACCTAAATAAATGTCTGTGTGCCTGTCGACTTCATTTTGCTCAATTTTAGCTTCAAATCTACATAAAACATAAAAAAATAAAAACATATCAAAATTATATTAAAAATGATAAATAATATATAAATAAGTATTAATAATAGTTTACAATTAGAGATTCTAATTATACTTTTTAGAATACAATCATAATGGCGATGTGGAAGCACCATCTTCCCGATCTCTTAGAGATTGCATTCAAGCTAATGGACAAAGGGATCCTTTTATACCAACCATCAATCTTGAGTGGTGTGCTCCCCTTAATTATAATTACAGGAATGAGGGATCGTTCCCTCAATAATACCAAACCCAATCTTTATTTAATCAAATAGAAACCCCACTACAACCTTATGAAATACAAGTGGAGGATATGTATCAACCTCCTCTCAATAGAACATTAGAGGACACTCTATAGGGAGCACTAGAGGAAAAATTTTCATCTTAGTTGGACGGTGCATCTAGGCACCCTCTCCTTTCTCCTGTGGCTATTTCGTCTTATTTCATGCATTGAGATCATTGCATCATTTTAGTCATTGCCAGGCCCCAAGGGGGGGGGGGGGGTAGCTGTAGAGGCTTAACCTTTGATCTTGCATTTGTTTTGTTTGTTTTCCCTTAGAAAATTTTTTGAATTTTTGAATGGAAAGTCTTGTAAGGTCGTCTGAACAATTCATTATTATTTGCTAGGCTCCACCATGCACCGATGATGATGATGACTTCTTTAGTTAAAGATAGAGTTTAGATACCATTTATATGTGCATGTCATATCATTTTTTGTATCTAAAAATCTATTGTTCATAATGGATGTCAGTTTTTGAGCTTTCAGTAGAGGTTAAAATATCTTATGGTTTCGACACTTTATTTTACCATCTTTAACACATCTTTCTATAACTTTACATGCTATCCCTTTGTTATTTATGGTGGATATGTTGATGATGTTTCTTTGGGACCATGGCATACTCTTGAGATACAACCTTTGATTAGTAGACATTTAGTGTTATGCATTAATTATGCTTGAGTTTGGTTGATAGTCCATCCTTTATCTTAATGTATTGCAAGCATGCATTTTGAGTACACTTAAGTTAAGGGGATCACACTTTTGAGCACAAATCATTTTACGTAGCTTCAATTGTGCTAACTTGTACATTCTTAACCTTATATGATTAGAGATCTTAACTTGTAAACTTTAGTGTCAAAATCGTCTTTTCGGAGAGGTTACATTTACTCAAGGGTAAAGTTTTCATTCTCGCTCATCTAGATGTTGATTAATAATGTTAACACTTGTATTCTTTCGAGATCTATTCATGTATACTTTGGAGATGATTTTAGGCCATCTTTTATTCTCTTGAGCCACAAAGTTTCTTATTGATTTCACTCATATGTAACCATTTGCTTAGACCTCTTTGACTGTGTGATCTTGATTAATATTCTTATCATTGTTGAGATATTTCTTTGGATTGAGAAACACAAGCATATCTTCACTTATGGAGTTCATTGCAGAAGCAAAGAAAAGCAAAAGAAAAATAAAAGGGTAGCAAGGAAAGTGAAAGAAAAGAAAGGGTAGTGTGAGAGATTCAATTAGAGATCAAAAAGAGAGAAAAGAAAACAAAAGTATAGAAATTGGTCAATCAAAGAGACAAGAAAGTTCATCAAAAGAAATAGAAGAAAAGGGGAGTGTGGAAATGAATGTCTATCGATCATTACATGCATTGATCACATATTCTTTGAGCTATTGTTATTTCTTTCTTTCTCTTACCTTGCACTTGTCATTGATGACCTTTGAAAAGTCATTTTTGATCTAAGTATTACTAATCATGAGATCTCATTTGAATACATGACATTACTTGTCAAATGTTGTTGGTTGATGTTTTGTTATAGAATTCCTTTCGTGAAGCCATACCAAGTTGAAACACTTTCATTAGTGCATTCTTTTGTCTTTGGTTTGCTCTCTTCCATATTCATACATTTACTCCTTTTATAGCATTCCATTATGAGAATTATGTGCTTATTTGTTTTGGAGTTATGTCCGGTGAGGAGTTGGATTGAGGCTCGAAGGTTTTGAATGTGTGAGGATGCTACATTTGAGCTATGTTACATGATTCTATCACACACTCACTTGAGTCTGGCTTTTGTGCCTTTCTTGATACTTGTTTGCTTGCATTAAGAAGTAGGTTGCTCTTTTGAGATTACTAAAGTATAATTGTGCATGATTTTCTTGTTCTAACAAATCTTTAATTGTAGGTCATGAGTAGATATTTGTGGGTATCATCACTGTAAGCCATCGCAAGACACCACTCTTCTACTAGAAGTAACCTAGGGGTTTAAAGGCTTGGTGCAAAGGCTAAATGCATCCGTGACTCTTACAAAAGTAAAGAATATCTTTTGGTTTTAATATTTTGACAGAAACTAGCAAAAAACAAGTTGGGGGGGGGGTGTGATTGTACTTTATAAGCACAATTATAACACCTTAACTTAAGCTATGTTAGCCATAGTTTAGGATTTTATATGTCTTTTTAGTTAGATTTTAGTATTAACTTAATTTGTTTTCTTTTGTATAAGATTTTAGCTTAATTTGGAGCAATTCAGGTCTAATTCAAACAACAATGAAGAGTGTTATAAATAGTGTCATGCACACAGGTGAATAGTGTGCTAATGGGTGAATAGTGTCGTGCGAATGGTGAATAATGTCATTCGAACGCTTTCATAGGTCTGCAAAACCATGCGAAAATTACAGAGATTTGATTTCATCGTTCGTTCGAAGGCGGTTAACCAACCGTACGCACAGACGACAATAGCTCTATTTTATTTTTAGCCAGTAAATTTAGTTTTATGCTTAGATTTGGAGATTTAACCTTTCTATACATAGATAGGGTTAAATACAACTATATAGGAGTAGTTTTAGAAATAGAAACACTTGGAATTTCATTGTAATTTATATTCTAGTAATCAAATTCAAGTAGTTTACAAGTTCCTTCAATTCAATTGTCAATTTCTCTATAAATTCAAGTAGCTAATTCTCAAGTTTTGAGTTTAATTGTGAAGATCACTTAAGGAATCCAAGGTTTCATTAAAGGTATCTCATGAATTCATTGCTTTATCTTCCTAGGTCTTTAATTCTTAGTAATTGAATGTAAAAATCTTAGAACACTTGCTAGGGACTGGTAAAAAATAAGTTGGGGGGTGTAATTATACTTTATAAGTGCAATTATAACACCTTAACTTGAGCTATGTTAGCCATAGTTTAGGATTTTATGTCTTTTTAATTAGATTTTAGTTTTAACTTACGTTGTTTTCCTTTATACAGGTTTTAAGCTTAATTTGGAGCAATTCGGGCACAATTCGAACAACAATGAAGAGTGTTGTGAATAGTGTCGTGCACACAAGTGAATAGTGTCATGCGATCAGTGAATAGTATCGTTCGAACGCTTTCACAAGTCTGCAAAACCATGCAAAAGTTACAAAGATGTGATTTCACTGTTCGAAAGCGGTTAGCTAACCGTGCGCATAGACGACGGCATCTCTATTTTATTTTTTAGTCTATAAATTTAGTTTTATGCCCAGATTTGGAGAGTTAAGGTTTTTGTACATAGATAGAGTTAAATATAGCTATATAGAAGTAGTTTTAGAAATAGAAACACTTGGAATTTCATTGTAATTTCTATTCTAGTAATCAAATTCAAGTAGTTTACAAGTTTTCTTCAATTCAATTGTCAATTTCTCTATGGATTCAAGTAGCTAATTCTCAAGTTTTTGGTTCAATTGTGAAGATCACTTAAGGAATCCAAGATTTCATTGAAGGTATCTTATGAATTCATTGCTTTATCTTCCTAGATCTTTAATTCCTAGTAATTGAATGTAGAAATCTTAGAACACTTAGATTATTAATTATGTTTGCTAGTTTCAATGCATGATTCCGCAATTGTGTGTTGAATTCATCCAAATCGATGGTGTTAATCTAAGGCTCTCTACTAGATAATGAATCTAACATCAATTACTATGAAATCCATTCTCATCAATTAAATGTTGGATGCTTAAGAACACATAGGTTATTGACTATGTTTAATTAATTAAATGCTTAATTTCTTAATTTTGTATTGATTATAGTCAAATCGATAGTATTAACTTATGATTCTACTATTGACTATGAATTTAATCTCAATTGCTTGAGAATTGTTGATTTTCAAAGCTAAATCTTTCGAATTAAAATATCTTGATTGTGGGGTTTGATTTAAGTTATAAACCTTGTTGAATCTTTGGATGAATTGATTGATCGGATCAATTAAATCTAATTCTTTTTACAATTTGTTAAACTAGCTTTCATTTCCTTCGTTCTAACTTAAACGGCAAACCTCTTCAAATCAAATTATTTGTTATTTTTTTATTTTTCATTTTTAAGAAGCATTTTACTAAATTGTGTGAGTCTTTGAGAGTTAGCTTCGACTTATAGCCAATATTGGGCTCAACTCTCGTGAAATTCGATTTTGGTACTTATAAAGTTACGCTTGATGACCACTCACTTTTGGGTGTTACAATGCTACGATGGTATCACACCTCACCCACACAATATCGGGAGCCTACATTCGTTGGTGCATGCCAGCCACCTCACTATTTCCCTTTCCTCACATAGCGACAAGGCGTATCAACACAATGACACGGTTATTGGCATCCTTAAGGTCTTGCAGAAGACTAGCAATCTCCACTCACAGAGCTTCTACATCTAGTGCCTGACTAGTGCTAGTTGATGTAGCATCTTCACTTCTTTGCCCGAATGCATGAACTCTCTCCGCTAGTGGTGCATCCATGCTAGAAAATCCACCTGTTACAATGCTAGCTCGTCACAAAAAGCACAAGACTCAAGTTTGTAGCACAGGAAGGTGCCTGAACTGGTTGACCCCAAGTATTTTGAGTCATTACAAAGTGGCAGAAGGTAAATTACCCCGCTTGAGGAGCATAATGTAATGACTCATTAAATACAACGAAAAGAAATAATTTACTAGACAACTAAGAATCTAAAGGTCTTCAGTTTAGCTCTCAAAATGACCATGGGTTGTGCGAAAAAATGTCTTAATCTTCCCACAAATGTAACTTTATCGACAATGGGCAACTTGATGCTTGCATGCATGTCGAAGTGCGTGCTTGAACTTGGTCAATTGCTTACTTGCGCGCAAAATCTGTGGGGCATTTGGCCCGCGATGTTGGGAAAAACTCAGGCGCTTGTGGTGCGCACTGAGGAAAAAAAAAATTTAGTGGTTTATATTCTCCCCGATTGTCAGTTTTAAATTACACTACTTACAAATATGGATTGCATTGCCTTCAAAGCAATTAATCTAAATTTCTTTTGGATTCATTCAATTGCTGATTTTTGTAACTTCAACACAAAATTGGAAAATTGGTAGGCTATGTTTGTTAGTTACAAATTGAATTTATTTCCAAGTTATTAAAAAATGGAAGGGAAGAATTTATTTGTGAATTCTCTATTCCAAAAATACTCTTCAGTTCTTAAGAGTTCTTCACCTGACCAACGGCCAGTCCAACATCTTCTACCAACATGCTTGGCTGCACCTTTCAGCCATAACACTTTGGCTTCCCATTAATGGCACCGACTCTTGTGCCACTCAAACATGATCTTACACCTTAAAACTGCAGGCAAAAATAAATGAACTTATCAAAGCATCTTCATGTCCATTTTATGCTTGGTGGTGGTTTATGCTTATCCAATGCCATATTTTCTTTCTACTGCTAGTACTGTGCCCATGTTCTAGTTTGTGGTCATTGGTTGATTTCAGTTTTGCACTTATGAGGATGCTAAGGTCCACGAGGCTAACAATGATTCCAGCTCTCATTGCTTATTTTGGAAAGATATTCGTTACCTGAATGGTTGAGATTCAAGCGACTCCATCACATTACTTATCCAAGTTGCTGGATTTATTAAATGACAGATATGTAATCACTCTTCATGCTTTTGAAGGTTTCTGCAAGTGCGCTTTTTGCATCTTTATGGTTTTGTTTCTTGTTTGGCAAAACCAAAGTGTTTGATCTTGGGCAACACTTATGGAAAGATGCGGGAATAAAACCATTTATGCTAGCGCTTTCTGCTGCTTTTGTCAAAACACCGCATTGTTACAAAATTACGGAAAAGCACTTCCCGGCCTGAAAAATGTTCCTGATAGAGTGACTTCTCGACGGCACTTTGAAATCTCTGGCAAAAATGCAATTTTCCCCAGCACTGCTGTCACTAGCAAATTAAAAAATAAAAATCATAGGAAAAGTACCGGCAAAACCTTTAGCAGCTTTTTTGGGCTTTTCCTGGCGTTTTTGAAGTGTGAAATCCAATTTTTTTTGTAGTGTTTCCTTAATGGAGTAGAGCACCTAGGAGAACATCTAGGATGTAAGTCCTTGAAAAAGTACCACATTAACAAGTAACTTGCCACACTGATTATAGTGGCGAATACATTAAATTGGAGGACAGTTAGGTCATCTTATAACTTCTATTATTTTTTGGAATGCTAACTTAAAAAATAACAGAGTTAAAGTAGAAAATAACAATTGATCGCATATTTACGTAAACAACACAGATAGCCACTTTGACCAAAAACAGAAAAACAAAAACAGTGTCAAATTGGTAGGTATAATGATGGGAAGAATTCCACAAAATGAAAGATACATCAAGTGGTTCAGTGCTAATCACCTCGAAGCCCGACCACTCAAAACTTAAACACTAAACAAGACCCAAAGATGGACAACCTTTGCTTCTCCTTTTTTATACGCCTAGACAGCCATGTTCTGGAGGGGTGGCTCTAATATTGTACTGTCTCTACTGGTCACTCCGTCGGATCTGCAGTTTTGTCACTGAAGGTTTCCCAATAAATTTCTGGAAGAGTGATTTTATTCTAGGATGTTTCGTGAGAAATATCTGGAGAACTGAGCATATTCTCGAAAATTTCCTGACAAATATCTGGAGAACTGTTGCAATGGTTAATCCTATCACCGAGTTAAAGATAAAGGAGAGGGCATTTACTGATATGGACATCAATAAAGTCAAGTATGTTAAAATCAAAAACAAGAGGGAACCGGCTAGAAGAGCTACAGCCGAATCTCTATTTTTGCCAGTGAGTGCAACGAAGATAAGATTGGTGGAGGAAATAAACCCAGCTGTATTGAAGCACATAAAAAGGTAGTATAACATAGCTGGACAGTCGCGAGTTGATTCCCTCACAAATTTTTTGAAACTAAAAGACCAATTTCGAAAGATGCATTTAAGATCTAGAAGATTCACGTCTTCTTTCCAAATGGAAGGGGGAGGGGCCAGGCCAGCTTGATAAGTCACTGTTGCTATCAGAACGGCGACGACTAAGAGAGCATTCTGCGTATCAACTCTAATTGTTCCAGGGTTCTTATCAGTTGTAGATGCTTCAGAAATGGTATCTGTCTTCTCCAAGGGCTGAGCTTCTACTGGGACTTCCTCAATTTCCTGATGGTTCATCAAGAAAAAAAAAACACCAAGTTTTATACGACAATAAAGATTAATTATCTAGAAAACTTGTTGCGCGTACCTCTACTAGTAAACTTTTATATTTGACGCCTTCGTTTGCATCGTAGGAATACAGTAAGGAAAATCATATTAGTTTCGTATCAAATCTTTTCATTTATTTTTTTTCTCTAGGCCCGAAGGTAAGCTGCTTTGCATGATACCCTAAAATCTTATGGAATGAATGTGAATTAATAGAACTATTTTATAAATAGGTTTTGAGTGTACTAGGCATAAATATGAGCAAAATGTATATTTAGTGTGATAGAACTCTCATATATGTATGTATATTCATATATCAAAATGATTGGGCAGTCACTTCCTCGATACCATGTCGACAGTGGGCATGCAAACAACTACCTTATAAGGACAATGGGCAAGCACTCTCCCACTTTTGTTTTCTTTATTATATTCTTAATTGAAAAGGCAAACTCGCTATATCTGGCCTTACTTTATTCTCTCATAATAATTAAATTTTTTTTTTTTTTGTTTTGAGTTTCACCATCAGGTTATTCGGGTTTGATTTCACACACCTCGATTAATTTTCTCTCTTATCTAATTAAAGTCACGTCATTTAGGCTAAAATTAAGAGATTTATAAGAAATAAATATCCCCTACAACAAGCACACTTTTGTTTTCTTTATTAAAAAAACATAAATAATTATAATTTTTTTTTTGTTTTGAGTTGTCAAGTTTCGAACTCAAGACTTTTGAATTTACAACTTGAAATACCCCTTGATATTAGTTACCACAAATTCTATCCAACCATTACTAGTCTTACTCTAACCTTTCACAATACTCATGAGTCCCGCTACACGTGACTTTCCCTCCAAGGGAGGTGAATAGTTTTTTCGCCTAGCACTTTGCGCTTTAGTCCTGAATTGTCCGCTCGATGACTGATGAGATACTTTACTCATTTAACAACTTTATTTTCGCCCTTACTCAATTGAACGACTGGGTAACTTGTGGACAAAGCTCAACTCATAATACAGAAAATGTTGCATTCCTTAGGTTTGGATGCCAATTTTTTATTTATTTATTGTTTTTGGATCCTGCTTTGGATGTAGATTGACATCAAAGTTCAATTTGCTGATTTGAAATCACAAACTAATAAAAACATAACAACTTATGATGTTATTTTAGAATATTTTCTGTATATTACTCCATTGCTAATGTGAGAATTCTCTTAAAAAGGATTTTAATATGCTTCATTAACTCATAATACCATGTCATCAAAATGCCCTGCTATCACTATTGCACTGTATGTTTCCATTATAGGGAAAAAGAGTATATATCGCAGAGATTTTGTCCTATAAAGGCCTTTCAAATCTGTGTTCAATAGGTTTAATTTAATTTGGCACCTGGTAGACCTAATTGGCGGAAGTTCTAGAATAATGTTATACAAACAAAAAAATTACGAAAGTTATACACAAAATAATGTATTTTAATAAGAGTTTTTTATTTCAAAACAAACACCTATTGTAATGGCTTTTACTTACAAAAATTGACACTGCCACTATTACATCACTTTGTATGCAAATTTTATTTGAATTTTTTTGTAAAAATAGCATTTTTCATATATATAATATTGTTGAAGCCCCATTCTTGCTTTCCGTGTGTTTTTCAGAGGGCTTCACATCTAGCATGCAATTTGTTTTTGTTTTTTTTTTTTTTTGTCTGTTATGCAATTAGGAGTGTATGAGTCTAGCTAATTTGCTTTTCGGTCTTATCAAAAATAGGTCATCTATATCAGAATTAGTGTGACTGGCTCAAAAAATTTGCCAAATTTCAAATTCGGAATGTGTGATTTATAATTTGTCTCTAATTCCACTATGCTGTCCCTCGGGCATGCAATTCATTTTTCCATTGAAACAGGCATCAAAGTGTTTTAATGAAAGAATCGAGGGTTCTGGATGAATCATATCAAGCTACCAGTTGAAATGGATGGAGTGGTATGGGATTGGACGTACGGCACCTGAATTGATAACTTCCGATGATCCAAACATCCAATATGGAAAAGAAAATAAAAGAAAAGCAAAGAAAAATGGATCATTCCTGCCTGGGGAAACAAGCAAGGCACTAGGAATCATCTTTAACAGGAGACTGTCAGTGAAATCATTCCTGCCTGCCTGGGGAGACAAGCAAGGGACAACCAAATGACAAAAAAGGAAGCTCTTGAAACTGAAAGGCTCCCCTTTAAACTATAATGTTCCCAATCCTCTAGACTTTTTTTTATTAGGTCATGATCTCGTTTTTGCTAGTTTTATTCAATGTCAAAGTAAAATTATGAAGATGCCACCCAGCTCTGGTGGTAAGGCAGACAAGTTGACAACGCCACTGGCCTGGGTTCGGGTCCTCTCGGCGATTAACTCGTCTTCACCTAACTAACTAATCTCACTATCTACATCTGTTTTTTTAAATCTTCTCAAAAAAATAAAAAAGTAAAATTATGAATTTAAATGAAATAACAAAATCAGTTAGATTTGATTTATTTATACATGTAATGGAATAAGAAGTACAAAGTATTTTAGATAAGATGGTTTCGAGGGAAGCTGAACCCTTTAAAGCAGATAAAATGTGAGAAAAAGAAATCGATATAATATAAAAAATCAAAGAGATACATCTGGGCAAGGTGTAAAAAAAAAAAGCAAAAGAAAATTACCATTACCGACACGTAAATACGATTAATAATTACAAAAAAACAAAAAGTAACTTTCCAAATATGAGTGCTGGAAATCGAAAAGTAATGCTGCAACATAAACCCGAAAGCGGAAATTTATTCCTTCCAATACAACTACCATTCCAGATCAAACAGAGATGTTTTACGCACATTCTTTGTGTAGCAAAGCTCAAGGAGAAGCACAATTACAGTACATCAAATTATGCTTACATAATCTACATCACAAGCCTGTCTCTAATGCTTTCAGTATATACACAAAAGGGGAAGAGAGAGAGAGAGAGAGAACACAATGTTACTGAGTTTAAGGTTCAACAAACTAGCTATTGGGTCAAACCACCATGAACAACCCAGTTTGGGTCCATGATCAGAATACCAACATCTCTCATTCATACATGACGAGCATGATATTGCCGTCTTTCTCAACAATTTATAATACTGTAGCGTGAGGTCATGCCAGCTACTCAAGCTTACGACTCCTGAGTACGCCTGCAATTTGAGACCTTTTATACTACAAACTCTATTAGACCCAACATTGAAGCATCAACCCTAAAAAATAAAGACAAACAAAACGTATCTTATGTAGCCAGACTTATCAAGACGCACCGCTTTAACATCTCTAATCCCAATTCCTTGAAAGTTTCACCAATATTTCATATTGAGTGACAACACACTATAGTGACACAAGTTGACGGGCAATTAATACAATGTGAGATGCTTTAGATGGTCTTTTCTTGGCCTAATGTCACTTGGATCAAAATTAATCGCCTTACCAGCGATGTCTTGGAAAGCCAAACCACTCATGGTCATAGACTCATACGTAATGCCACAGTAGCAAAGCACTAGTTTTTGGAGGCTATCTTATTCTTCAATCATGGAAAGAATCAAAATAATGGACATCACCATATCATTCATGGGGATGCAAAATTGGCCCAAGCCTCATTGGCGGCCCAAATCAATAGCCCAAGCATGAACCCTATACGTCGGATGGGCCTAGGTTTGTAAGCCTAACCTGATGGATTAACCGGCCCAAAACCCTGAAGTTTAAGTGAACTGGCAGAGAACTTTCACTATAGGGATGAACAAATCACAATGGAGATTTCATTTATGGAGATAAATGAAATCTTTATTACTAATTAAGAAGTGAACACACAAGGAATTATTGACCCTAAAACTCCCCCATAAGTTGTAGTTAAGCCCCATCAAAATCTTGTGAATTTAGGATGCTAAAGTTGCGAATACAAACAACTTCATTTAACGAGTAGAATTTATTTCTACATTATCCTGATATCTTATATATTCAGATTACAAATTTTGACAAGCTGACTTGGGTCTCTTTGGGCCAAATGCCAACCCGCCAAATGCCTAGCTTATTGTACTCTAAAAGTGCAATCTACATGCCTTAATTAGTTTCTTGTTCGACCTAGAGTAGGATTAATTGTTTAGTTTTAGTCCTCATTCTTACTAATTTAGTTTATTTTACATGTTTATAGGTTTCCCATGCTAAAATGAACAAATTTGGGTGAAATTACAAAGAGGTGTTGGAACAGACAGAAGGGCGTTCAAACGGTGCGTTCAAACGGCATATTTAGTGTTCGAACGGTGCGAAAGCCCATTCAAATGACATGTCAAACGAAGTCCAACATCAGAAGCAAGTTTGAAGCCCGTTAGAAGATTCAGAGAGAGATTTTACCATTCGAAGAGCATTCGAAGCCCGTTCAAACAGTAGTTAAGCCTGTTCGAACGGGTCACCGACTTCTACACCTTTCAAAGCCTATATAAGCTTGGTTAGTGGCCTATTTTAGAGAGCTTTTTCTTTTACTAGTTGTAGGGTTTCTTCGAGAGCTTTAGAAGTAGATTAGAGCAGAACTTTATACTTTGTTTTTTTTCATAATTTTTCTCATGTCCTATAATCAGATTCATATTTTTCTAATTCTTGTAATCAAATTTAATTGCTTTCAGTAGTTTTTGAATACATATATTTTCACATATCTATCATGGCTTTGTGTAACTAAATCCCATCTTGAGAATAATTATGAAGATCTTGGATGAACAAGGGAGGTAATTAGGGTGTTAATGTTTTTATGTTCTTATTCTTAATTCTTTGAGATCAAACTCTAGAAATTTACGAAAACTTAGATGTTTGATTATCTTTGGTAATGCTTATTGTGGGATAAAGATTCTGCATTGCCTAAATCAAGGTCAGCCCATTAAGAGTGGTAGTGCCGACCTCCCAAAGAAGAAGCTCAGAATAAGCCCACTAAGAATGGTGGTGCTGACCTGAGGTCGGCAAAACTCAATATCTGTTAAAGTACAGCCGACCTACATAAAAACAAGTCCAGTGGTTAAAAAGCTCTAATTTGATAGAGGAATGGACTCTTAAAGATAAGTACAATTTACTCCTACACCAACCCAAGGGAGGTTTACTCCTAAAAGGAGAGAGAATACCATTCCTAGAAGGAGTGAGGCCTCCGAAGCCTATAAATATACCATGCCACTAAGCACGTTACACACAACAAAGAGCTAGAATAGATTTCTTTCTTTTAATTTATTGATGTTAAGCTTGTCTAAGTTAATCTTCGGAGTGCCATCGGCCCAAAAATGATCGACGCATTCTCACTATCTTCTACTCTTGTAACCTCCCTGGTGTTCATCTTGGTGGTTTGCAAAGCAAATCGAGGCTTACAAAAAATCTCCTCTACAATTGGCGCCGTCTATAAGAAGCCTTGGAAAAGATAAATACAGAGAGCACAAGGGCAGTTCTCGAAGCTTCACACTCAAGAAACTATAAGGGATGGAACTATATTGTTCCTTATAGCGAAGTACCCTAGGAGTACTCGGAGGACTCAAATCATCATTGGGTTTGGGGAAATCGGCGTCTCCATTCAAATATGCAGCATGAAGCGCCCAATTTATTGGTAGAAGAGGACTGGAGAAGACTGTGTAAAATTAGGAGC